>WUQG02409475.1:0-42311 GCA_011317285.2 Androctonus mauritanicus
GCCGCATGGAAACGCTTCGGCTTTCTACTCTGGAGGACCCGGGTTCGAGTCTCGGGTCCCACCCCTTGAAAATATTTATCATGGGGTCCGAGCCCAGCCCGTCAATCCCCGTCCTCCACAATCCGGCTGGCTCCTCCGCATGGGTGGGCAGCCTGTGAAGGGCTTGTTTCGCCCTGTTACTTAGTAATCTTACTGACAAGTGAGTGGAAAATGGCGTCATCTGCTGTTAAAAAATCATTGAATATAACACGTGAATTCTAAAATGTCTTTTATTAGAAAAAATTTTCTTTCTTCTAAAATGTGCCAAATAACGACTATTTAACATTTTTCAATTAAAATTTACAATTAAATCATGCTTTTCAATCATGCCATTCTATTATTGAACAATATACTAATGGATTTGGTTAGCAAAAGTTATCAAATAGCATCTTGCGTAGTACCAGAAAGAAAGCAGTCTAGAAACGTAACTTGTCCTAACAATAAACTTATGACAAGACGCCAATGGTGTCGGCCGGATTGGCTGCGTGGAAACACTTCGGCTTTCCACTCTGGAGGACCCGGCTTCGAGTCTCGGGTTCCACTCCTTGAAAATATTTATCATGGGGTCGGGCCCGACCTGTCGATCCCTACCCTCCACAATCAGGCTATCCCTCCGCAGAGGTGGGCAACCTGTAGAAAGACTTGTTTCGCCCGTCACTTAGTGTTTTAATTGAATGGAAAGTGGCGTCATCTGTTGATCAAAAAAATCATTAAACGAGATCTATATTTTATCTTTAAAAGAGCTATAGCAGAAAGTTTCTGGATACATGGATATATATACTGTATTTATAACCCTTTTGCTGATTCGTTTTTTTCCGACATCAATTTGAAACTGTTTTTGTTTGCTTGTCTCAAAAATGATGTTTTGTTAATTCTTGCCCCTTGCAATAGACTCGCACCCTACAGTTTGGAAAACACTAGCATAGTGTAAACTGATTCGTTAACCAACAATGCAGAAATATTTGACCGGAGTGGCTCGATAGTGTGGAACGGACCTAAAATCACAGCAATTCAGAAATCTAATTCATCACGCAATTTTCAGAAATTTAATTCCGGCTATAAACGAGGACCTACTGCATATCAATCAGAAATAGCATATTTCTAATGTTTGAAAAAATCTTAATACTTAAATAAGCACAGTTGCAAAGTATGGTTAGCAAAATGGAAACA
Source organism: Androctonus mauritanicus (assembly GCA_011317285.2). Taxonomy (NCBI): domain Eukaryota; kingdom Metazoa; phylum Arthropoda; class Arachnida; order Scorpiones; family Buthidae; genus Androctonus; species Androctonus mauritanicus. The sequence goes on from WUQG02409475.1 coordinate 1,210, forward strand.
CAAGATTAATTATTTAAATGTTGTTATAACTCCTTTAATAAAATTATTATGGATAACGAATATTTTCTATTTTTAAAATGATAATCAGATTGACAGATACTTTTTCGATGCTATCAGTGAAAAAATTAATAGAAACCTTCTTTCTATCAACTTAGAATTTTCAAGATAGATGATGATGTGATTGTTTTCAATGCTGAAGTCCATCCTTCTTGATGCTGAAAATATTCTTACTCATGGTCAATATCTGTTTTAACAGTGGATGAATGCTAATAATGACATCAAAATTATCTTCTTATTACTGGATACTGGAAAACTATCTTCTTATTTCTGGATAAATCTGGATAACCATTCTTAAACAAACGCATTCATTAGATAATCATTTTTGAATAATCGCATTCAGTACCAGCCAGAAATTGTTATATCATTGAGAGGCCATCATTTATTATGTCATATATTTATGGTAATTGAGAGAAAGTCATCATAGCTTCGCATTCGAATTATTTAGGAACATCGATTAGCTTTCTGTCAGGTTCTACGCTCTGTTTTCTTATACAGAAAATATATATTTTTCAAAAATTAACATTTTTTTAATATTCCAATTGTAGGGTTCGATATACACTCGAATATTATGGATTAAATTATTCAAATTTTTAAAAATAATAAATATAAGCAAGATCCAGCATCTCAATGTCATGTAAAAGTTTTTAAAAAGTTTCGAGATGACGTTGATGAAAGATATTCAATTTTTTATATTTTAAACATTTTAGCAAAAAACTTGGTTCAAATTAAAATATATAAGGTTAGGATTATACAGAAGTCTCGATTTACGACACTTTAACTTTTCTACATCAACCGCTCTTGTAACAATGATGTACAAAGCTTATTCAGTTAGCTAATCTGTATCAATTCAAAAAAATTTTCTTGAAATGACTGCAATGAAATCACGTATTTTTTTTAATCACTTCGAAAAAAGAACCATTTGCACAAAAATATTTTTGACTCACATCTTTCGATATCTATAACTTAAAAAAAGTGAACAAAAATCAGATTTACTAATCTTACTTGTTAGCAGCAAATGTAACATTATCAGAAAATATATTTTCTGTTTCCTTATTCTCTATTTATTAATTCAGCTTCTATACAAATCAAATTCTATGTTTAATATAAATAAAATCAATCAAAAAAATTCCTCATTCATTCCTCTCATGTCATTTATCGTCATAGATTGATTTCACCCTTAACAGCGTGATATAGTTTGCAAATAATGTCTAATAATAGTTGTGACATAGTGTTTAAAGGGCGCCTGAAACACTAGGATTGGTCTTGATGATAGAATGATCACTTTGTATCTTTTTTTCTCAACAAATGAGAGTATTTTTCAATCTGTTAATAATAAATGAGAGAATTGAGGCCCTGCCATACACCGCTTATATCAAAGGATGGCAGACTGTTCAGAATGTCAAGAAACAGCAAATCAGATCACCAAAAACTTTTCAATGAATGAGATCCAGTTTCGAATCCAAGTTCTCTGGATGAGCCTTAGTATTTTCAGATAGTCAATCCAGCTGACAACACAAAAACTCGGACTAAATGAAAATATCCATTGAATTTCGAATCGTCATGCTAGATCCGTTATTTTGAATTCGAAAAAATTATCGTCAAATTCCTATTCTGTAACTCCAAAACTCACATATACTGATTTTCGTCAAAATAAGGCTAGCATTAAAAATCGTCAAATTTGGGGCTGCCACTTTTGTGACCCCCTTTTGAGTACAAAATTATTCAACCAATATGCGAAAAGCTATTTTTCTCAGCATGAAACACTCAAATGGTCGAGAAATAACGATTCTTAAGCCATAAAATGAATATTGGAAATTTAGCTTCTCCCTTTTGGGGTGGAATTTCGGGTTGCCATATTTTTCCGTGTTATAGAGGGTTATAGAGTTCGGGATGCTTTCCGTGTTTCTGTGTTTGGAAATGTTATAGAGGGAACAATTCAATGTCCTTCTATAACATTTCCAAATATCAGCTTTCTAGATCTGGGGAAGAACTCAATTTCTTGAAGATAGATAACAAAGATGTTATGTAAGGATATTATATACATATGTATATAGATTATTTTTAAATTAATACAGAAAAAAATCGGTATTTTTGTATAAATACCGATATTTTTGTCAACAGATGCCGCTACTTTCCATTCTGAAAGAATATTAAATGACGGGCAAAACAAGCCCTTCCCCGTCTTCCGCAATCCCACGGAAGAAGGGGGATCGATGGGTCAAGTCCAGACCCTGTGATAAACAATTTCAATTAATGCCAGATTGGCCGCGTGGAAAATCAAAGCATTTCCACACGATCAACACGATCGACTCAATACCAGTATTTGGAAACCGGAAAAAATACTCGGAATCCTGATCTTATAAGCTCTATTTTCAACTTTCTGATTTTTACGCTGCTTTCCTTCTTTGTCAGATACTAACCGGCGAGCTATTCAAGTGCTTACTATGGGTTGATCATACCTGTCATGAAATAATATACTGTATCAGTATACTATAACATGGTAAGAACACCGTGTTGTGTGAAACCGTGTTTTATGAGACCTGGAGCCAATACAAAAAAAAATTATTTACATTCCAAAACAATTAAAAATAAATAATTTTCTTTAATTCCACATAAGAAACTTAATTTTTATTAAGAATATTAATAATACGAAACATAAAGAAAGAAAAAATATATACGTAAGACCCCAAAAAATAATATAATAATATATTATTGTATTATTTATTTATATTTTAATAATTATATCTTCCTTGCCGTTGTTTCATTAAAACGAGAAAGTTTTTTCTTTAACAATTTTAGCTTCACTTATGAAGTTTTTTATGCATTTAAAATTTATGAATCTTCTGCTCTTTTTATAAAATTTGTAATCTAATCCGCTACTACCCGCTAGAAAACAATCGTTCCTTAATCCAAAAAAATTTATGAATAAAGAAGTTTTTCTTCTCTTTCATATTTCTCTATTGAAGAATAAAAACTTATATTTTATCCAAGACTGAACGTTTGGAATACAAAATACTCAATGGTCGCCAGTTAACTCCATTTCAAATTGAAATCGAAAATAGACTGAGTATTGTCTCTCTCATGATAAACTAGCAAAATTATATTTATGACTAATTTTAGCAAAATATTTCCCAATGATTGTAATTTATATTTATATTGTGTGTCCATAGGATGGATTTACGAAAATTAATGAAATGTTGTGTGTTGTAGGAGCGTAAACGTAATTTTCTAAATATGTTAAGTAAAAACCGTGTTATATGAGGATTTCAGCAATTTTCAAATCGTGTTAGAGCGAAACAGTGTTGTAGGAAGCCGTGTTACAGGAAGAATACCTGTATATTAATATATCCAGAATTTGGATTAATACAATGATCTAGGTATCGTAGATGAAGGAAATTCAATGAGCTCGAACCTCCTGAAAATGTCTGAAGGAGTGGGACCAAAAACTGAATCCGGATTCTCTGAGCAATAAGTGAAAGCTTAACTTAAGCATCCATCCAGCTGATCACCGCTTTCAATCGAAAGTTAGATGTCTGGTGACTATTCTGACTATCCACATGCTACAAATCCACCTGGATTGTTTATCAATTGAAAAATGATATTTAAAAGTGCCGGAGCGAAACTCATTTATGTAAAAATCTGTAGAATTTGGGAATCGAATTCCATAGATAGAGGAATCCTCTAACTGGATAATTTCTAGAAGATCCTGGATTCAATTTCAGATTCTCTAGCACTCTTTCACATGGCCATCTGGAGAATCGGCTATGCGAAAGAGCTTAAAAAACTTCAAATCGATAATTTTTTGAAAATTTGCTAAATTCTATTAAAATTTATTTGTGAATTATTTAAAAAGTAACCAACAATATTCAATAATAAAATTCAAAATGAATTCTTTGCTGTCATTCAAAATATTACAGATAAAAACTGAATAAAACAGTTTTAACTAACGACATATCGTGCTGTCGTGTATCTTTTTTTCTACTTAAAAAAAAAAAGTACCTTTATTGTTCTATCTGCTATATTTACATAGCTCACCTATTAATTTTAAAAATCGTGTGTTCCTTTTCCTTGTTTGTTTTCGAAAGAATAAACATTACTGAAGCATAAATTTTACTAGAAGTTAACGTTACATTTCTAACTTTAATTTTTTCCCCATTTTATAGAACAGAAAACCAAATTTGCATCCAATTTTTGATGAAATGAGTTAACGTTAAAAATAGTGAAATTTTTAAATATTTCAGTTTTTCCTTCATTGTTTTATAATGGCCTTTAAGCTGTTTTAAAATTTTTTTTTAAGTCGCTATTAATTTTCATGAAAAAATAACTACAACTTAGATATTAATTGTCCTATAAAATTAATATTGACGACCATAATCTCAAATAATATTCAAGTAACTTTGCACGCTATTTCTCCTTATTAAAGAATAAATTATCAACATTCGTAAGGATCATAAATCATATTTATTTTTCATAAAAACTTTTAAAGATAACCCACGACATAACATCTTACCGATAAAGCGTAACGCAACGCCTCGTTAATCCTCCTTTTTTTTTGTTCTTCCATTTTTAAAACTGGAAGATAAGTGCTTCCATCTAGTAGGAATTCCCGAAATTATAAAAATTTTTCTTTTAGAATATTGTTTAACTTTTTTAACAGGATCAAAGGAGGGAAAAATTGAATAAAAATGTTCGTAAATTATAAGATGCAAAATTGAGGCCAGAAACATTACAGTTTTAACATTTACCCAGACCTAGTTATGCAATTAAAATTAATTTGCTTTATTTTATTTATGCATTGTTCTCTTAAAATAGGAGCGACAAATACGGAAAAATTACTTCTTTTTTTTTTAAACTATCGACATAAAAAAAAAAAAAAATACAGAATTATGTCCCAGATAAGAAAAACATTAATGTCAAGTTAATTGGATTAATAACGGAAGATATTTTACTATTGAACTAATTTTTTTTTTTTTAATTTTATTTTAATCGATTTTTCAGGTCGAATAGATCGAACGTACGCACATATATGGAGAGGTTAATGTTGTTTCTAATTAAATCTCTAAAGGATATTAACTCACTAATGTAACATTATTATCTGTTTCTGACGGAAAAAACATGTTTTTTGTGCTTTTATCCGTCGGTTTGACTGTCTGTTCGAAAAAAATAACTTATCTAGAACAGTTTAAAGTATGCATTTTCGAATTCTACTAAACAATATTTATCTATTTACTTCTAATAAAAATTTTAAAAATTGTTTAAAGTTTGCAATTCTGAACAGATTTTTGTAAAAAAAAAGTCGTAAAAGTGATAAAAATCAGTAAAAATTATAAACAAAATCAGTAAAATTTATATTTTTTTAATAAATTTTTCCGAAGAGATGCATTTCTATAAAATGGCAATTTAATAAATGCCAATATATATATAGAAATGCACCTCTTCGGAATTTTTATTGAAATTCTCGATTTTTTCCTTCTTGGAAATTTACTTCATCGAAAGCATAAATTTCCATCTTTAAGGTTCTCTTTAATGCAAAGTTTAATAACGAGAAAATTATTGTAATAATAATAATAATTTATGATTCGCATGGTTGAATCTTAGGCATGCAGATATCTCTGTCCGTGCCTTTACTTGGCATATAAATGAAAGAAAATCTAAAATCGTAAAATATTTCGAAGGAAAATTTCCGAACGCATACTTTGGAGTTTTCCCACATTCCGGATAAATTTCATAACAATAGAAACTCTTCGTACGAGGAAAAATTCGAAAAATTATAAAATCTGTAAGGTCTGTTATGTAAATCAATCACACTCGAGTTTATAGGAATGCACACGCGAATTTTCCTCGATAAATATATAAAAATAATATATCAAAATAATAATAAAAAAACGCGAATTTTTCGTCTATAAACCATTCTTATCGTGTTTTTGACGCTCTGTTACATCTATCCATTGATATAAACTTATTTTTTTTACTACCCATTATCACTAATTTTATGATAATTTGACATAAATTTTTGAAATTTTAAACTTATTATCTTACAGATTGATCATTTATATATATCATCACAAGAATGTGTATAAAAATAAATATTCTGCATAACAGCAGAAAGGAATTTAAGTGTCATCTTGCATAATATTAACAGTAAATATTCGTAGACCTTGAAAGGATGCAACTCTAATTACTAGATTTTTATCATTTTTGGCACCTGTAGAATTATAAAATGAATATTATTATTATTTATAAATAAAATAGAAAATAATTTTGAATTTCTTTATTATTTTCTTTAAGATTTAAACTGGAGTTGTACAAATATTTTAAAATTTGTTTCGATTAAGATATACGAAATAATTGTGAATTATTCATTTAAAGTTAATCGCAGAAAGGAAAACAACGATAACATGCTCCGGGCTAATCAACTTCTTTGCTTTCTAATAATATTTATCAAAATAACCTTGTTTGCTTCCCATTTTAATTATTGTTGTACTGAATAGAAAATTAGAAATGCACTACTGAAAATGAACAATCGAATGTGAGATTAACTTGTTAAGAAAGGACGTTGATTCCTGATTTTATATTCTGATCAGCAGCAATTTTCTATTGAAACTTTCCCCAAAAAGTGAATTGACTTTTCTTTCCGATACATTGTTTAGTTTTCTTCCTTACTCAAGTTTATACTAGATCAGAACAATCAAACTTTACTCAAAGTTCTCATGTTACTGTTATTATGAGAATAGTTTTTGCATTCTGTGCGAATACATCAAACAAACAAATATTTTTATACATTATTTTTTTTTTAGATAACTATCGCAAATAGAAATTTAACTATTCGTTAATAAAAAAGTATCTATATAATTATTTGAACTTTGTAGTAACTAGCACCTTTATCAAAGTGCAAATTCAAATACTTGTATTACAGAATGAGTCAATAGAAAATTGAATTATTTTTTTTTTTTTAATTTTTGAAGAAGAAGAAGAGAAAGAAAAAAAATATTAACACAGCTTTATCATTGTTTAAATAATCAAAAATATGATTTAATTTTCCTAGAATGGTTCGATTTTCTGTTTAAAAAATAATCAAAAAGTAAAGACAAACTCTTTAAAAATCTATGAGGAAAAAGACCCGAGCAAAGAATATTCGTGTTTACTGTAACTTTATCTACTCATTACACCTACTAAACAAATAATTATTAAGTATTCATGACTACATTTATATGTTACGCATTTATACGCAATTTTTTTATGATTTTTGCCAGCCGTCTTTCTCGAAACTTTCAGAATGTAGCAGTAGATAACGAACTTCTACTTACACGAGAAGAACGTAGAAAAATCCGGAAAGGTCGTGCACATTAACAATATGCAGAGTCTCATTATTTATACAGTATGTTGTATATATTATTGTTAGACCTCTGTTTTTTTCCCGGTATTATCCAAAGTTATATACGTCAATATACAGGTGCTTACATGTTTGGCAACAACAGTTACGTGAAGGATACAAAGACAACGAATGCCACGTGAATAACAACTAAAAATATGAAAATAAAATTAAAATTGTGAACACAAGCATATATATATAAGCTTATATGATTTTTATTGGTTATTAATTGTTAGGAACAATAAAAAAAAATACAAAAAGCATTTATAAGTACGAAACACATACTTTAATAGAGAACGTAGTGTAAGAGTAATATTTTTTAATTAATTGAAAATTACCTGTACTACCAAGAATTCTACTTTTTAGAATAAACAAGACCATTTGAAATTTTTCATTCATCAAAAAAAAAAAAATTTATAAGAAAAATATCAACTGTTAGATGTAAAGTTTCAAATTATAGCAGATCTATGCTAAGCACACATGAATACAAATCTTTTGTTACGTCATCTTTTGTTCTACTGATCTGATTACGGAACAGAACAATTCTCTATTTTCGGTTTAATAGTTTCCAACAGTGGTTGCTGCTCCGATACACCAAGAAATCCGAACTGGTAATAGCAAAAATGCTCTGTAGCATCGTAAAAGAAACACAAGATACTTTCCTGCAAAGACGATTAAAACAATTAACCCCTTATAGACATTCTTCAGTACGATTTATGTTATATATTTATATTTATACAGTATACACAATTCACATATTTCATATCCGTTAACCCAATGATGCCTTATTAGTTCGTGCGTGAAAGGTAAAACGGTTACGTAACAATAGAATTAGTGACGTCAAGAACAGGAAGTGTGTGTGTATGTGTACGGTACTCATCTTAAACCCGGCTTATTAAGGGTCATTGTTATTTATATGCGAGCTACTGTAGGTTATAAAAACTCTATTTTCGGTCGAGACATAGTTAAGCACGAAAACACGATTGTTATGCACACTTCATCCGAAAATATGCAAAAGATACAAATGTTTTTTTTTTCATTAAGAAAAAGTTTTATTAATTACAATCAGGAGGAGTTTAAAATTTGGGTTATCGATCTAGCTGCTGCTATTTTTATTGTAACGTTCTTACTTTACTGGATACGGGTAGAAATAACCTTCTCATTAAAAGAACGAATAGATTCTACAATGCGAAAATTACGAAAGTAATCGAGGCGTGACCTAATTTTTCGAAGTTTCATAAATATTAATGATAAACTGTCCACAGGTGATTAAATGCCATTCTCAAAAGTGTGCCTGAGAATTCATTAAATACACGAATATCATCATCTGCCTACCAGTTATATTATTGATTTATAGAATAGAATCTTTTTTTTTTTTTTTTTGGTTTTTCCTCTATGAGCATCCGACTTTATTCTACTGGTTCATAATTATAATAATTGTATAGAGAGAAAGGCATAGAAAGAAAGAAAAATATAAGCTATTGATATTTAAATAGAACAAAGTATCCTTTGTGATCAATAACAGGCATTAGAGGGAGAGAAACAAGTACCGGGATTACGTCATTTCTGCTGAGGGAATACTACTTTAAAAACTGATTGCGATTAATGGGAACAGTATTATATGCAAAGCTCGCTTTGTTGTTTGTAATATAATCCCGTTTATTCAAATCTGATTGAATCTAGATATAAATATATATATATATAGATTTAACTCGTTAGGTTAATTGGCAGTAAGTGTCCTTAAAAGGAAACTTTATCGTTCGTTATGAATTATTGTTATTTACGTTTATTAAAAATAAATACCGCGATTCTTCTCAGTAAACTGATGTTTTATGTTGTCGTTTTTTAAAAATCATAAACGTTGTTACTGTTGTTATAATAAAAAACAAGATACAGGAAAGATTTTCCGCACTGCAAAACTTGTCGCGAATGTTATTTTCCTCATTATTCTTAATCATCGGGGAACAATTAAAACACAACTGCTTTACTGTTTGCATTATTTATGCCTTTACGTAATTAAACAATTGCATTTGTTGTTGCTGTGTTTTGGTTATTTAAATAAGTGACGAAAATTAATAATAATAATAAAAAAAAAAATATGTATATAACGGTAGCTGTAACACTGGAGATATATATATATAAATGTAGTTCTAAACGGTTTATTTGAACGTTGCTGCACTTCAGCTCTGTAATACAACACACATCGCATTGTACCGAAATATATATATATTTTTTATTCTTAATTTTATTCAATAGGCATCAACGACAGCTTTGTTTGATGTTTACATCTGGACTGTGTCGACTTAGCGAGAGCGAGAGAGAAATGTTAGTTTGAAAATGAGCGCCAAATATTTTGAGAAAAAAAAGTCATAAATATATTTTTTATATATATAACAGTTGATAAAATATCCTAAATAAAATAAAATAAATTGCGAGACAAACAGAGAAGAGAAGGTGGTGTAAAAGTATAAAAATCACGTCGTTTTTCAGTGGAATCGCATTTAATCCCTTCCATAGATCCGTCAAAACAAACCGACTTCGGTCGATTGTGTGTGTGTGTTGTGCTACCCACACTGCATTACTCCCCTAGTAGTAAAATGGAAACGCTCCGGTGTGTGTCACTTCGTTCGGCTTCTATCATCCTCACCATTCTGCATTTCACTGTGTTACCGACTCGTTCGCTGCCAGTTGATGTGGAGAAGAAACTTAGTTGCTGCATTTCTTTATTATCATCGTTATTATTTTTATACTGTGCTGTTATCCGAAATGCCAACTGGATAAAGTCTCCATATATATATATTTTTTAATAAACTAAAAGATGTCCTCTGTGGCAAACGGCAAAATTTTTGACTTTCTGTTGTATTTGACTGTCGGACGGTGATGTTTCTTTGGGAATCGATGCCCTATACAAACAAGAATTTTTGGAATATTATAGAGTTCGATAAATATTTTATCTGTGAATCAGGTAAGTGCATATTCTGTGATTTATCGTAAAAATATTTTACGTATAAAATTAATTCAATCCAGAATTGTTTAGAATTTAAAATAAAACATATATCTCATACCAGAGACACAAATTAAAAAAAAAAATTTTTTTTTTGTTTCATTCGAAGAAAGATTTTTTTTTAAGTATTTTCCCTCCAGGAAATTATTTCTAATTATTCAAGTAGAAATTACATAAACCAGTGAATTTCTATCGAATTTATAAAAAGTAAAATTTAACAAATTTACAGATAATTAACACGAGTACGGTTTTAATTAACCTTTACGAAGCGAAAACGTTTTAATATATTTTAATGGCATTTTTATCGAATGGGTTCAAGGAATGCAAAAATTCCTTTGTTAACTGAAAATTAGCGTTAACCGAATATCATATTACGTATTAGTAATGAGTTATCAGGACCTTTTATAAAAGAGAATCCTCATTCGAAAATTGCTGCTTGTCACAGTTCACTTACACGGCATGCAACTATTCGTAGCAGCAACCGAACATCTGTTTTACAGGAAAGCCATCTGCCAGTTGATTCTGCATTATCGCCTGCAGGATGTGCGACATATTTTCGAAACCTGTACAATTTTAAGTGTCGCAATGGCTTTTTTTTCTTTATTTGTACAGCTGGACTTCGCGTTCGGAGAGCGATTAACAATAGCACTCGCGATAATTGATAATAATAATATTTTCTTCCTTTTAAAAAGTACATAAACTCGTAAAATGTTCGAGATAAATTTAATATATTCTAGAAGCTTTTAACGCGTTTATGTGTATTCTGTTACTTACTAGAGTTGTGTATAAATTAATGACCACAGAACGATGATGTAAATAGCATTCGCATTAATCCAATAGTTTAACATGGAAGTTCAATGTCGGTCACTGTTTCTAAACGATCGAAGAGTATCGGTGCCACGATGTCTCTACACCTGTGCTCTGCCCACTGTATCGAGATATACGCCCTATAGATTAGTTATTGTTTTATATGTTGGGTAGAAAAAATGTCAAGGATCTTCATTTTCTAAACAATAAAATTCTTAAACTTTCAGAGAACACGGGCGATTAAATTTCGTTTCTAACGCCGGATGAGTTGCAAATTTTCAAATTACTTTTCTCAGTTTAATTATAAGAAAAACCTTCTTAACAATAATAACAACCGAAAGAATTTGACCTATTTAGCTTTTATATAAACAAAAATTTATTGTTCTCCGATCGAAATATCAGAAATTCTGAAACTATCCACCAAACCCCAAGGTTATTTATATATATATATATGAACCAAGTTGAACAGGTACGGAATCATTAATTTTTCGTTTTTGTTTTCTTTTGTTTTTTCAGGAAATTAAAAGCATATCTAAGGCGATAAATGGGACAATTCGGAATGCAAAGATGATACCGCTGAAAACTGGTTAATTTTATTGCATTTTTTAAAGTAAAATAATTATTTTTTTCGCTATTAAAATCGGGAATTATCGTATGCGTGTATGTGCAAACCGGCAGAGAGCCTATCGCAGCATTATTGTTGCTACTCCTTTTATGCTTTCATAAATCATCTTTTATGTTTTTTTTTTTTTTTCTTTGAAACTTAACCATCCGATGTTTTAAGTGGAGAATAATAGTTTTTCATCTCATTGTTTTTATACTAGAAAAATGCTATTTTCTTCTTTCATCCAGAGAAGAGGAAACATACACACACACTTCACTACCGGAGATTTCATTTAATCAAAACTTGAATAGGAAAGATAATTGCTTCAATTAAGTTCTATTATTGTATTTAAGATAAATATTTAAAATGATTGCGCATTCATTCTTTAATTATTTTCCCTGAAAACACTGTAAACGGTTTAAAAAATAAGCAACATTTAAGATGTACTAACAATAAACTTTGCGCAGTTTCTGTATCAATATTTTCAATCAATACGTTAATTCGTAGTGAAATTCTAATTTTAACATAAATATCTTATTTTGCGTATAATTTTGGTGCAAAAAATGGGTTATGACGATGCACCAACTTCCAAACACTCATTGTGTGAAGAAAATAGACCTATTGTCTGATTAAAATGCTATTTATATTGAATATCGACTTATATTTGGATAGCAGACTAGATATTAATCTGTTGCCATTATGGTTGAGTAAATCGAAGTTTTGTGTCACCTGTGATGCGATTTTGAGAGATTTTACGATATTTGCTAAATATTACCCTTCAAAATGTGTCCATAATAATTGTGTCCGGTAATAACACGCGTGCTGGTTCGTAGTTACACTTCTTTTTTTTTTATGTGTATTGCAAGTTTTCGTGTTTCTTTTTGTGTAACCAGTGTGTCAATAGAAGTTGTGGGCAGAGACGGAAGACATGGTTGACAGACCATAAAAGTAATCCAGGACGGGATTCCAACTCGCGATTTATCGTTCCAGAAGAGGTCTTGCGATGTTCGACTACGTATACTTCTCTTTAATAGATATAAAAAAAATCTCGTACTACAATTGTAGTGCGATATTTCTGTTATATTTACATAAACACAATGGTATGTGTGTAATTCTAATATAAGAAACAATATAAAATGTAACAAAACAATAGACAAATCGTTTGTAGTAATATACGCGAATTACGAAGAGTTTCAAAATTACTTCGCATGGTTTCAACTCAAAAATAATCTCAGAAAATCACGCGTGCCGATTATTGATTATGAAATACGAAAACACTTCCAGGAAAAAGTAATTAAGTGTTTCAGCTTAGACCCGAAAAATCGATAATTTTTGAATTTAACGTCACACAGGACGTGGTTGTTTGTCAGCGAACTGATTTAACCCGTTATTACGTTGTCCATCGACAACGAAAGATTTTTCGACTACGTCAAGGATGTCTTTTTTATGAAAGTGCTTTACCAACATTATTTTAATCTCTCGTCCATTTTATTGAAGTGGAAGATTGACATCGCGTGTAAGTATAACCAGATAGTGTTTAAAATAAACAGAAAAATCTCTTCAGGAAGCGATTTCCGTGTGGCCAGCGATTTCGATACACGTACACATAATTTTTTTTATTTTTTTGACCAGGGTTAGTTTATCAAGCGAGTTGATGTGTGACAGTTAGTGTATTCTCGTTCGGTTCAACAATCTTGTTAGAGGAGGAACGAAATGATCTCTTCCTATCTTTCTTTGACGTCTGATCGAACTGATTTCACAGCTTTAAAGTTTAAAAAATAATAATAATATTTTTATGAATGATTTAATATTTGCTACTACAGATAATTAAGATAGGATTACCTCTTTGCTGTCACGTCACGATTGCTCAACGTCTCAGAATGATAACTCGCAGTGACCTTTCTGTCATTTATTCTGCAACCGTGTCAAAGTTATGTTTACTAATGCTGTTATTAAGTCTATAAATATCGTCTTTGCCATGTAAAACAAGAAACTAATGTCATGATTCAACTCTTTTTTATTATTGTTATTACTTATCCATTCGTGTTTACGAAGGGTTATTCCATAACACATTAATTTCTCATTAAGTAACAAAACAGCGAAAGGGGCGATTTAGATATGTTAACGATCTTTTATTGATTAATGATCTTCACGGTCACTAAAAAAAAAGAATGTTTCCTGTTCATAATTAGAAAGTATAATCCAATAATTACTTCATTATTTTGGATTAAGATAAAGAAAATACAATAATGTTCTTTTACGAAAGTAATATTGGTCATCGGAACTTTTAATATTCTCAGTATAATTTTGTTGGAGATTCCATACACCAGTGGAAAACAGAAATGCTCCAATGAACCTGTTCTTCAAGCGTGAACGTTTCATTAAAATTAAACCAATTCCACGTCTAGGTTTTAGGTACTGCGCACTTGTACAGATCGATATTCTTGTTTAAATAAGGTTTATTCAGAATGGAGAAAACCTTTAAGGTAAACTATTAATAAGCTACAGTTTGATTAAAGGTGGCAAATAAAGGTTTTTTTTTTTTTTATTTATACTGCTACCAACAAGTTTCGTACGGTAACCAGTTCTTAACAGTCTTTATATTCGAGTTATATAAATGGCATCCTTACGTTAACCTCTCGTTTTATTGCTCTAACGAATTATGCGGAAATACGGTTTTCCTCTGTATAATATGTTTCCGTCTCGTCTGAATATTATCAGTAACAAAATATCAGTAATATCCGTTCAGTTAAGTTACATAAATTTTATGCTTTCCGTATAAATCTATCCTGACACAATTATCACTAGAGAAACAACCATTTCTTATTTTTATCCCATGTTTTTGAACCACAACAGGAGGTCCACAAATTGCATCGTTCCATAAAAATACACGTAACATATATATAACTATTCTTATAGAAGTGTTCGTATCAAGTTAGCTCAGCAAGGTGTTCACACGAGGAGGTTAAAGAATCACTCATTCATGACATCACTCTCATCTTACATTCTCTGGAGTATTAGGCGGAGATTTATAATTATGTGACTTGAGATTTTTCCTGTTCGTGTCGTAACTTTTTCACGCCTGAGATTATTTTTCTCTTGTTTATACTGTGCATGCTACTACAAATGGAAGTAAGTTTTATAATAACCTACATATCTTTTGCCATCTGAGCCGTTCCCGACTCGGAATCTTTTCGTTCGATCTTGAAACTCGAAAAACACAGTAATGGTTTTTTTTATTATACGTGCAAATAACTGGATACGATACTTAACTTACTGACCTTATTAAATTCAGGACAGTTCTGCATATTTATTAATTTTTATTCTGCAGTGTAGATTATATTTTTGTAGCTCTATCAGTTTTCAGGCATAAAAGTTCTCTTATAAGAGTTTCAGTTTGTATGTGAATGGTTAGAATAGTACAAACGAAATTAATGTATTAAATAGGTGAATTAATGCTTAAAATTCACGCGTGAATTGATTCACATGCAACGTTTTTAACGTAAATTATATTCGCATAAACATCGTTATCACGTTGCAGATAGGTATATCATTTATTGTTTTACTTTTAATCGTTTTCTCCGATAAAATGGAGCCATTAGTATCTCTACGACTGTAGAAATTACTAATATTATTGTTTCATATGTGGATTTTTCACTCAATTAGCAATTAATCTGACAGGGAAGGAAATTGCTTTAGGGAAAACAGAGAACGTAATATCCTGTTCTCCCAGAGCAAGAAAATTATCAAAGAGATTCATCTGGGAATTTGTAACGCTCTGAAAAACTGTTATGAATACGACTGATATCGATCTGTGTAATCGTATACAAAGCTATTATTAGAGTTTGTGTGAAATTTCGTTATCTATTGTGTCAGAAACTGTAATTTTTCAATAGGTGGTCCACACAATATATCCGCAGGTTATCTTAAATATAAACTAATTAAAAATGACATTTTCTAAATTTACACGTATTATCACATATTATTATACAGTTTAAAAGTTCTCGTTTGTAGTCATCGAAGCCATCCGCCATTTTTGATAAATTATCTATTTTTTTTTTTTTTTATGGATAACGTTTGAATTATGAACAATATATTATTTTTTCGTTATAAACAGTCACGGATATTTTTAAATATTAATAATTTATCAATATTTTTCCCCATCATAGCGATTTGCGTATATAAGCTTACATTTTTTTGATCCTCTCTGTGTACTCAAAAAAAAAAAAAAAAAATTGCTTCAGGAATGCTGCAGTCGAAATTATTAAAAAAAAGTGCAAAAATATTTTCTAAATCCGTTTAAAAGATTATTGGCAAAATTTTATTTTTAAAATCTTTCGAATTTCGCTTTAAATTTTTTAACAGGTATACATCGCAGAGCGATAGATATGCTGTGAGACGATTTAACGCAAAATAAACTGCAAAACTCGATTTAAACTATTTTTTTTTTTTTGTATCTACATTTTTAGAAAAACCCTTAAAATTCTTCAAAACAAATGAAGATACGCCTCAATGACAAATATCTAGGATATCGTGACCGCTTTACGACTTTTTCTCTAAAGCATCCATCAGTCACGTTCCTCATGCTCTTCAATTTATAACCTTTCTTTTTTTTATTCTCTGCTAAAGATAGAATGTGTTGAATAACACAGAATTATTCACGCCCAATCTGTTGATATTCACACGAATAAACGATCTAAAAATACTTTTTTTATATACTTTTTTTCAAAATAATATTGTTGTAAATACATCTTGCATCCTATATTCGCGTACGGCATTCATTGTTACGAATAAAAAACAAGAAAAGCATCACATATAATTATTACATTATTCTTAAATATTTAGTTTATATATTGTAACTTGCTATCTTAACGGAAAAATGCCATAAATTAAATAATTTATTAACCTTCTTTATAAATATTAATCTTTCAGTTTAATGTGTAATTATGCGCTTTACAGTTGATTGCTAGAGACGATTAAATTCCTGTATTTTAATATTAAATGATAAATGCTGTGGATAATTATGTTTCAACAGATATTCTGTTGCTTTTTATCATTTTTTTCCTTTTTTTTTGGAGAATCGAGGGGACTATTTATCACTTTTCAATCAGTGATGTTTCAAGAACAGATGGAGGAAGGGCAGTTTCTGCTTGTAGAGCGACTAACCTTCGCGAAAATATGTTCTGACAGGATATTAAATTCTTATAAAAATTTATGAGACAGTATTTTAATTTCTCGCCACGAATTTTCTAGCTTAATTGAAAAATAGTTTGAATTAATAGCTTATAAAATTCTTGCGGGTTTCGAATTTTATAGACACATATATAGGCGCTATATAAGATATAACTCCTGCATATATAGCGTATTCCGATAGAAATTTAAATATTTTATACGCTCTAATTATCGCATTGATATGCAAATGAGTCTTTTAAATGTACGTTTCGTATGTAAATTTCAATACGTTCAAGTCTTATTTGCATAAGAAAAATTCGCAGTATCGAAATGTAAATTTACGTAAAGCTGCTGCACGTTTCACGAAGCGGCCCTTCGAATTTCGAAGATTTTTAAATTTGGTACCAAAACAATCGGCTTATATTAATATATAAAACGATTCCTGAACCTAATAAGATCTTGAGGGATTAGTGATAAGAGGAGAAAGAGAGAATCCGAATAAAAAAAAACAAAAAAAACTGCACGGAAATATATCTACCAGAGATGGAATCGTATACAGTACTGTAGAAAAATAACATTATTTTCTAAATGAAATCAGAACTGAAGAACGTAAAGGTATATAGGAAAGATGGAAAGGAAAAACAAGTTGATATAACATATAGAAAGAACTTTAATAAAAATGATAAAAGTTAAAAGCTTGTACAGAACCAAGACGAAAGGATCATTGTGAGTAATATAAATCTGAAAGGTTGCGGTGAGTAAATACACTTAATACAAAAAAAAAAAAAAAAAAAAGATAAGATCGATGGTATAATTTATCCCATTCTTTCCACGTTGCGTGCACTATAATCTCTAAGTCGCAAATGTAAATAATTTATTTTAGAGCTTTATGAAAACTTGGTTATGAATTTTATGATATTACAGATCTTCACTTAATGTTTCGAGAGCATGTTCTACTACGATTTAGGTTATAGTATCCAATAATTTAATAATGAACGTTTATTTATCATTAATCTTAAGTATATACCTTTAGAAACATTTAAAAAGTTCACAGTACAAAGATACCTGCATGTCCCACATGTTTACACCCCGATAAAGTCGTAGATAAGGGTATAAACATCCTGGTGCTTAAAAATTACTGTTCTAGATATAATTAATAAAATAATTACTAATGTATAAATATAAGTAATGATCTTATATTTTAATTATTATCAATTGATCAAAATATTACTAGTGATTTTTTTAGATCAAAATCAAGATTTAATTCGATTTTTTTCTGCCACCTTTAAAAATCTTTCGTGTTATTTTGTGTTTAAAACGAAAGGAACGTCGTTAATGTTTCACGCAATGCAAGAAAAAAAAAAGATGAAATTTTTATTTTTATCATCATCAAATGGCAAAAACGATACTTAAAACTTGTTAGAAGAATTATTTTAATCTAAACAGAGTATAGATGCGAAAAAAAAGCGGATTTTAAAAATTGTTATTGAACGTATATAGTGTCAGCAGTCAGAAAATTATCGAGCGCTGTTATAGATTATTCTAATTATAGTTTGCTTGTTTTTATCTTTGTTGTTT
The DNA here is from genome assembly GCA_011317285.2 of Androctonus mauritanicus. Lineage (NCBI taxonomy): Eukaryota > Metazoa > Arthropoda > Arachnida > Scorpiones > Buthidae > Androctonus > Androctonus mauritanicus. Next base: position 19,807 of record WUQG02409475.1, read on the forward strand.
ATTTATAAATAGAAGAAATATAATCTGACACCGAAAAATATGAAACATTTATAAATAACCCACAACACAAACATTGATTAATCATAGTGAACTCTGCACTCGATTACTTTTAATTTCGACTAATTGCTTTTGGATAAACGCTTCGTTTAACTGCAATAACTAAAAAAAAATCATCTGGCATAAAAAAAAATCTGAATTAAGACATAAAAAATTACAGTATGTATCTTTGATAATGATAACGAACTCCAATACTGTTAATAATTTTTTTTTATAGCATTAATTGCGAATAAAAAGAAAACAAAACCCGATAATGACTTTCTTTTTATTGTCGCCATCTGTTACTGTGCACAAAAATCTAAAAATTCGTGCCATCGGCAGTTCATAATTATTGTTAAGTGCAGAACTAAATTAATACGAACGACATTAAGCGTTTAATTCATATATAATCAAAGTTAATAAACGAAAACCAACTCGGAAAAAAATTCCCTGGGGAGATTAAACCAGTGATAACTGTAATTTGTCACTGGTAGATATTACTGGACAACAGTTCGCATTATCCTTTCACGTATTCATTACCTCAGAAATACAGTCGTTAGTAAAGGGATATATATATATATAATATTTAGTTTTATAACAGTATTTTTATTGATTATATACAAAGTTCATTGACTCTTGTCTGTCTACAGTTGTCGGCTCCCTATTTTCTAAGGGATATTGGGGACGAGTATGACTCATTTCTGTCAGATCGATCCTTTCATCGTCCCGCACTACAACGAACAAAGACGTGATATCATGTTCTGAGAATCACGTATAGGCTTTTATCAATAAAGCTGTTCGTGCTTTGCTCGAAATAAAATGGGAGCTGTACTTAGAAATGTCACCTGCAAATACCTCTTGATGAATTTAATTAATTGAATCGAATTTTAAATGGTAGAGTGATGCAATTACGGAAATATTCGATTTATGATTAATTTTTGAAAGCAATTTTTATATAAAAAATGATTTATATGTTTGTATTTCGACAAATTATATCGAAAATTAAATATTGACGAACATTTCTTGTTACACAAATTGCATGCATATTAATTTTGTAGATTTTATGTGTTCTCGCTACAAGATGGCGGCTGTTTAGAATGTTAAAACGCTCATATTTCCGAAACGATTTGTCACACAGGAATAATATTATAGTTATTTGAAAAGATTTTTGATGTATTTAACAAAAATGATCTTATATAATCGCTCTACCTGTCTATAAGTGTGTCAGACCGTTCGTAATATATCTCAAAAACAGAACATTGCAGACTATTCAAACTTTACAGCATCATTCCTCTTCATCCTGGCTACACATCTATTAATTTTGAAGTCTGCACACGTTCCCGTTATAAAATGGCAGTTGTTATGCATTAAAAAAAAATCTATATCTGAAACTATTATCACATTTGAAAAGTTCTTTTTAAATAACTATAACATTATTTTTATATCAGTTAAAGCTTTAAATTATGTATTTTTTTATATTATTAAAATTTATTTAAAAATGCCCATTCTTGCAGTATTAAAACCTTTAATAGGAGGTATATCGCTTTGGATAATTTTTTATCTTATCTGAATGACATTGCTGATAAATTATTTACAAGTAACTATGAGACGACTATTATCAATAATTTTTATAATTATGGTTCGAAATTTTTAAGATATCAAGAAACATTTACATTAATTTTTATTATAACTGTTTAAAACTGTTATAAAAAATCGTATTTACAAAAAATTCGAAATTTATCTTTTAATAACATCTTTCTTTCTTTTTTTAAAAAATTTTATAAGGATAGTTTTAACAAAAATAACGCCTAGGAGCAAAAAATGTTAACGTTTAAATCTCTTTATAAATAGAAAGACGAAAAAAAAATGTATTCAGAGCGTAATCGGAATATTATTACGCTAAATGCATAATTTATTACATTCAAGTTTTGAAAGAACTAAATTATTCTTACTTAAAGTAAGAAGATATCAATCTATGTATGCCTATGTTATAATAATTTAAAAGAATGAAAGAGCATTTTTTTCCTTCTAACTATTATGAAAGCGTTGATAAAAAAACTAAAGTTTGTTTGAAGATAACATTGAGAATGACCTTCGTTTCTGCATCATTTATGTAAACTATAGAATCATTTTTAATACGAAAGAAAGATATATAACAATAGAAGTTAATTTTTTATAGAACAAAAAAAAAAAAAACTTTTGCCGTGTTTTTATATGTTACGCCATGCAAATAATAAAAATGGCTGTTAGATTCTTTATCTGCAATCTTATACTCTTATTATAAAGACCTGGTAGAAGGGCGAATTATATAGTAAATTCTTTGAATCACATTGAAAGAATGCCACCAATCTATACATTTCCAAAATTGGTCATGGGGGAAGAATAAAGATACAAAAAGGATTTGATAATTCAAAGAATCAACAAAAAAAAACGATCGTGATAAATTCTTTTCGGTAGCATCAGACGATGAAAATAAGAGTGGAAGGAAAAAAAATAGCATTTAACAGACAACAGCTGCAAAAGACTAAGAAAGATATCTATTATAAAAAAAAAAAACAAATTTAATATCCAAAGTATCTTGAGTAAAATACTCAAAAGTTTATATCCTCATTTTTCTTTGCACTTTTGGAAATCAAGAGAGAAACGAACTCTCGAAGAAAGAGAGAGAGAGGGAGGAAAAAAGAACTGTTAGAAAATTACTATATAAAAGACTTATTTGATAAACACACAATAAACTTTATTTTTGATGTTGTGTAGGAATTACAGAAGTAATTCTCTGACGATGTAAAGAAAACACGCAAAGCCATATTCCTATAAATGGGCGTTTTCTATACCTCTGCCTTCGTTCTTAATATTGTATATCTTGTTATATAAAGTAACTATATAAATCAAATTAACATCAGATAGACTCTTATGAATTGTTAAAAAGATCAGAATATGTTTTATAAAAAAAAGAACTAAGAAAAAATACTGCATTTTTTTTTCTTAGTTCTTTTTTCACAATGCTAAGAAAAAAATTACTGTATTTTTTTCTTAGCATTGCGAAGTCGTTTTAGATTAGATTTTGCATTGTTTATAAACTCTGCACTGTAAATAAAAATGCAAACTGATTATATTATAAAATATAATCAAACAAAATACATTTTTATATATGTAAAGTAATTTAAAAATTGGCTATTTTTTCTTTTCAATATTCTCTCCTCTAGATATATATATATAAAAGTCTCAAAACATAACTCTTCTTTTTAATATTTTATAAAGTACAGTCTTAAAAAATGCAACAATTTTTTTCGTGCCATATACTGAATAATGTATTTTTAATCCATTTTTAAAGCATCAAAAAATATCAAATTAATGTTTATTTTTATCTTGTTGAGGACAAGAACAGACATAAAATAACCTAATATGGTCAAAATCCATATAAAGACTTCTTATAAATAATCAAATATTCTGATATCAATATTTCGATAACGTTATTGTTTGTTTAAAAAAATTCGGTCGTTACAAGAAAGAAAAAATCATTAATCCATGAAAATCGCATTCGATCTGCATGATAAAAGCTTAATACATATTTTATTTTGAAATATTTTAGGTATAATAAGAATTATTTCCTTATAGAAGAACGTTCCCCTCAGTATTAGATTCCTAGTACCGTATATAGTATAAGAAAAACAAAATTTTATTGAATTCCAGGAAGAATACAAAAAAATTTTTGAACAATATTGATCATAACAACCATAACAAAGATGATGATAATGTTTAACATAATTTTACTTTTGTTATTTGCATAATTCTAACAAACAAAAATGGCCGAGTATCACTTTTCATAAGAAGTTGTTGACCTATAGTATTGAGTTTCTTACCAGTGGCAGCATAGAAAAATATAAAATTTCATTCATTTCATAGCATATTGCATTTCAGGAATTTCGTGTTAGCCTTCATTTTTTATTAAAGAAAACTCGTATCTAGTTTCTTAAGAGAGAGAGAGACGTCTAGAAAAAATATAAAATACATATTCCGTATATACATTCAGGGCCTGAGAGAGGTGAGATAGAGACTGAGCCAGACACAAATGTGGGCCTGCACTCTAACATAATTTTTATATGAAAACAGTAAATTTTGAGGCCCTTCTGGCTATGATCGCACTCTCTGGGCATATGCTATATGCGTGCGTGTATATGCATATAAATTTGAAGGAGAGACTTTCGTAAAATTAATGTCATTTGTAGAACGCAAAACATGATTTCTTTTCAATAAAAATAATATAAATTAGTCCAGTAGTGTATGCAGTAAAAATACGATTTACTACACTATTAAACCAATGTTTAGCATCAGAGAAATTGTGATTTTTGACACGAATAGCTGACGATGCGAAAGCTCACAAAAAGACAATAAGATGTGGAGAGGTGAACATCGGTGACAAAAAAGCACTTTGTTTCGATATTAAAATAATTCAATAATATTAATCAGGAAAAGTTAACAAAAGTTTTTACGAAATTAAATGTTGCACTACAACGACATTAAGAAGCCGTTGACATGTTTTGTTGCGACATATAAGCATTCAATTGGCGTTTACGGTCCAGTCAGGAAACAAGCCACAATTGTTACATCCTCTGTGATCAGGAAACGGATTTGAGGCGGTGATTCGTCACGTGGCGACATTGTTAAAAATCTGCATGATACCATCTGATTTGTTTACCACACAATCTCTAACGCGCAATCTAAATATACGCAATATAGTGTAGTTGTAGTATTGCTTTAAAATGCCTACTCTGCATTTTATAAAAAAATTCACTTTCGACCAATGACGTATTATTAATATACATAAATAAAATGCAAATATATAATTTTCGTAATTAATAATACCGCCAGTTTTCTCTTGTTTGTAAAGTAATAAGCTAGAATCAAGTTTAGTATTTCTTTTGTGCGAAGAAAATTGCTTTAGTTCTGTCTATGAAAGACCAATTCATCATCTTTTCAACGTCATTGAAGATAAATCTTTTATTAAGTCTATAGAATACAAGATTGTTATTGGACTATTCTTCTTCCATATATTTTTTTTTTCTTTTTTAATTTTGTTTAACGTTATTAAACATTTGTCTTTATATAAAGCAACGTACTACTGCTTATAAAATTTTGTTTTTACTTGAAATATTCAAAGTAAAAAATAGATTTAATTCGAGCGTAGTATATCTAATAGCATTGTTTGATAGACAGATTTTGAGGAAAGACTTTTTTTTTTTTCTTATCCTATTTTAGTCATAGCACATATTTAAGGAGAGGAAAAGAGAAGCAGATTGAATTTTTGTTTTCGTTTATAAATAATTCGATTTTTAGCATCGGTGCATCCACCTTGAATGCAAATTTCTCTATGAGATAATTATACTTATAAATAATAATTGTATAGCATTAATCATAAGAATTATTCACGACATCCCATTCATTTTAACTAGTATTTTGAAAAGGCAGCAGACTATGAAAATATTCCTTATATCTGTCATTCACTTCCCTCGTCTTTTCATGTTATTCTTCCGTTCTTGTTTCAGATGCATTTATTTTTTTTTTTGTTTTATTTTCGAATTATTGTGTAATTTTTTTCTCGATTGAAATATATCCAAATTACACTTTACATAAAAAGAAGTTACATTATTCAACCTTCCATTTTTTTCAGTTGCATTTACCTTCTGAACGACAAAAATGGAAAAAAATTTTCTCTGTAGTAGTAGTAGTAGCATTTTCCCGTTCTCTGCTTTTGAATTTAGTTATTGAATATTTTTCCAATATAAATTGCTATTTTATGGATTTTTCTAACTTAAAAAAAATGACGATAATGATTCTGATTTTCCTAAAAATTCCATACTTTGTCGCGAAAGAAACGCGATTTTTTATTTTGTCGCAAGAGATATCGCGTATTAAATCGCGCGATATCTCTCGCGATAAAATATAAAATCGTCACCTGATTCGTATCTTGTGCAATAAATTGCTTTTGAAAAATCTTAAAACGAAATTGTTTGGATATTTTAGTTGCAGACACATTATAAAGTTTCTAACTACAGTCTATTTTTATATATAAATGACCATACATTTATTATCGTCGCTATGATTTGCACAAAGCGCGATTTTTCGCAGCTTTTCAACACAAATTTTATTTGATTCTTCTTCGTATTAATTTTTTAATATTAATAAATAAATATAATACAGTATAAAATTTTAATTATAATCGATTTAAGAATGAAATTTTATAATAATAATTATTATTATTATTATGAAATTCTTTTAAAAGTTTCAAGTTTCAACAGCTATCAATGAACACAAGAATCTAACAGCGACACATAAAACTATACAGTATAATTTTTTTTTCATAATAATAAAATTTGAAAATAAATATTTTTAAATTAAAATATATTTATATTTATATTTAATTTTTAACTATTTATGCTGAAGTATTGATTAGTATTTTTAATATTGCATATTTAGTATAGCTTATAAAATTACAAGCTAACGACTTTTTTCATAATATATTTAACTAAAATTTCTTCGAATAATTTATAGAAATATGCAAAAAAAAAAAAAAATATTCTTCATACATAGGCCTAAATCATGCAAGTTTTGCAAAACGTGAAATTGTGCAATTCGCGTATTATGAAACGTAAAAGTAATATGAAGAAACTAGGTTGTCCTTTGAACGTTTTCAATAGAAACTTGGAGTTGGATAAAAGACGTAGACTATTAAATAGCTTAGTTTTGTATTGACCCGCTTCTCTACAGACATTTTTCTTTAATATTTAAATGCATTTTATTGTAAACCATCTAACAGTTACGTGAAATATTTTGCAGAATTTAACAATGTCTGATACGCAGTAAGTAACATCTTTATACATAATAATAATTTATGTCTAAACTGAATAATGTTTGGTTTTATAATTATGTTTATTGAATTAATTAAAAAATAGTAATTAATTTGCATTTGTTTTTAAATTAAATATGAACAGAATCTGGATCAAAATTTTAACTATTTTTTTCTCTGGAGCAATGAAAATAATTTTATTTAATTTGTGAGAATTTTTGTTTAAAACTAAAGATAATTTTAACCATTACACATAACCAATAATGTTATGTGTAACGTTAATTTTTTATAACTGTTTTGCATCTTTAAATACAGCAAAATAATCTGGATTCGATTTTTTATCTTTTTTTTTTTGGAATGATGCGAATAATTTTTAATTGTAATTTGCCCAAAAAATTTGCCTATTTTGTAAAAAATTATCACAGAAAATTGTTCATTTTTTTCTTAATTATGTTATTATATAAATTAATAAAATAAAACACTGTTAGCAATGACTTTGTATCTTTTAATGCAACGTAATCTTTTTCGATATCGAAATTTTTTATTATTTTTTTGGAATAATGCATGCAATTTTTAATTATAATATTCGCAAAAAAATTACCACTTTTTATTAAAAAAATTATATTAGTAATGTTTATAATTACATTTTTTTTAAATTAATAAAATAAAAAAATAATTAGTAATTTACTTTGCATTTTTTTCTTAATTAAATAGATCCGGCATCCGGATCTAAACCTTAATTTTTTTTCTGGAGCAATGGAAATAATTTTTATTTTGTGCAAATTTTTAATTTTTATAATTATGCGTTTTTTTTTAAACTGATAAAATAAAATTTGTAATTAGTAATAATCTCTTTGCATTTTTAAAAATTGATATGACATGCAACCGGATCCGTATTTTGATTGTTTCTGTAGCAATGCAAACAATATTTTTTATATTTTAATTCGTGCAAATGTTTCTCACACTTTTCTTCACTTCTTGGTTAAAAACTGGAGTCCATTAAAGCATGATAATTACATTTTCCTCCAATTCGTCACTCAATATCGAAGAACATGATACTGTACAAATTTATTGGAGCGTTATACATATACCGTTCTGTATATATCGATTTAAATTCTTACAGAGAAAGTAATTTATTGTTATACAAATTGTAGTGGTATCATAATTTTTAACAGAAGCGCTTATGCATTTTGAAATCTGATAAAGTTAAGGTCAATAAACTAGATGATCCATACCTTAGAAACTTGATTTAGATATTTAGTGCGATGACCGCAATTGGTGTTCATTGCCATCAATTTTTATTGTTTCGTAGTAGATATTGATGCAATGTCAAATTTTATCAAACTGTTATACCAGTTGAATAATTTCTCATGGTTTAGAGACATGACTTAAAAGTAGCGAAATAGAATTCTCCAAGCGTTAAGACGTATAAATGGAATCTGAGTATGACTTAAGGAAAAAAAAATGTTGCATTAATCGTATCGAATCGTGAAATGCAACGATTGCATTAAAAATATATTATAAAAAAAAAGATTAATATTTTTATATCGATACGCTTGAGTTATTTATTGGACGTTTTATTACGACAGTTAAAAGTTACTCAGATTCTTAGCTATGTGGATGACTAATTCGTTGCACAGCTGACGTGCATGCCACATATGATGGCTCAAAATGATCATAACAGTTTTAATAAGGGAAAGTTTTGTTTTTGGTTTTGATGACTCATAATTTTTCGTTATCTGACCCAGGAAGTTGTGGACATTTCACTGCAAGGTCGACCGTGAAAAGAGGCGTTCCTGTTAAATCCATTCAGGTGTATGCCACCACATCTCACCATAATGAGCTCAACATCCTGGATAACTCCTCTTAGAATTTATTCTGTCACGAATTCCATATTTTTAAAACGTAGCCCTGAAGAATATTAATGTATTCCATACTACCGATAATTCATGTCAGAAGTATAAAATTAAGAGTAGGCTATCGCTTAACCGAAAGTATCAGATTAACAAAACAAGCACGATACGTTTTCATCAATGATTATACTGGTTTCGGCGATATTAGAAGCAAGGTTAGAGGGGCCCCAAACAGGTCTCGTTGTTTCCCATACGACCTTAATGAATAAGGTTGTATACTCTTCCTGTTTTTTTTAAGGTGAACGACCTCTTATATACCTTAGATGTTATAATACTTGTTTATTTGACTTTTATGTCTAATCATATATTCAACAAGTATTTTTTCAATAAACAAATCCCAACTGATTTGCTGTGTTCGTTCATCCTTTAATTCTTCAGACCTTGTCAAAATGACCGTGTTTACTCGGTTCATTGATGTAAGGTGTACTTATGGAGGTTTTGGGCGACACGCTTGGTGGTCTCATCCGTGGTATCAGGAAGTTGGTGCAGTTCTTTGCACGACCGTGATACCAGGCTCGTTCCTACGTAAATAAGCCAGTTTATACTTAATTACAATAGCGTTATATCCGTAAAAATTATTGTATAGCTCAAAAAACAAAAAAATCAATGAAGTTTGTGTACTTTATAGAATTTTCTTCTTGATTATTACTGTTATCGTAGACATTAAACAATAGGCATTAATAATAATAATAATGGTTAACATCGCGTAACAACCCCATTATCTGCATTTCCGTGCACAAAAAAAGAAAGATAGTAGTAATTACTAACTACAGTTATAAGTGAAGTTCTCGTATAAACTATGTTTATTTTGTGAAACGGTTAAGTAAAAGAGCTACTTCCTAGAATATGATGAGATTGACCTGTTTCGATGACTCGCCACGTAAAATCTTACGACCGTATCAAAGTTTATATATAATAAATTTATTATCATCATTATGCATACGTATTTATAACTCTTTTTTTTGTTTACAAACTTGAAAGATTTTCTATAATTAAAAAAAAACTTCCAGTCATTTTTTAAATACGTTTTGGGCATTAATATATATTAAATATGTTTTGCGGCGATTAATTTAATTGGGGAGTTGTAAAGAAACTTTAATAATGATGAAGATAAAAAAAAAATTCTAGTCTGAGTTAGTTTTTGTTTATATTATTTGTATCATTTATTAACGATTAAACCGTGAGCTGCATTTAACAGATGTAATTGCAACTTATAAATTATTAATGAATTATGACATTTTAATTGACAGTACTATAATGTTTATTTAAATAAAAAATTATAATATAATAATAATAAAAAAATGTACAGAACAGAATATTGATATCTGTTAACCTAAAAAAAATGTAGAGTTTCATATATACTGTATATATTTTTCTTCAATACAGAGAAACGGTTGATGTTTCTGAATCTCGAGATTTATTTTTGATAGCATTGTTGTGCTGTTATTGAATTTATTTTGAATAAAATTTATCTGTCCTGCCGCTTTAAATTCTCTATAAGATCTACACTCGATATTGCTGCTACCGATTTTGAAATATTAGAAATTTTAAACATTTCACTGAATGAAACAAGAGAACCGAAAAAAAAGAAAAAAAGAAAAGTTTGACATAAAAATTTATGGCTAACTTTTCCTTTCTAACAGTGATGATTTTTTTTTCCTCACAGAAAGTTTCATTTTGACTGAAATTTTCTAACCAAAAAGTAAAAAAGAAAAAGAAATCTTTCCTCGCTACATTAAATTCCTTTCATCGTATCAATCTTCAGGATTTGATCACAACTCGGTAAAATTAATGTTTCGTCATTAGTTTCTAAAATTTTATTAAAAAAAAAAAAATACTGTAAACTTCTCACTAAAATTTTATATAATTTAAGTATTTTTGGAGTGTGAATTTATGAAATGTTTTGAATTTTTAGTGTCATTACATTCTTATGCATCTTTAAACCGAATAAATTTATTATATTTGTTTATTATTAATCTAAAATTTTTATATAACTCCTTAAAATCTTATTAAAAATTAATCATAATGCAATATTAAAATTTATTGCTAGTAAAAGGAAGTTCTTTTATAGAAAAAGGTATGATATAATGTAGAACTGTAAGATATAAACAACTTGCTAATTTAATGATGTATATATTCTTCATTTTAATCAATAACACACTTCCAACGTTGTGAAAGCTTTAAAAGTTCATGTTTAGACAAGCCGAGACAAGTATGAACAAGTACAGTATGAAAAAGACATTACTTTCGTGATGATCTGGTAATATTCTAAAGACTGCTTACATGATAACAGTTAATGACGGATTTTAAAAACTTAATATTGTAGGATGATTTCTAGATTGATATCTATAATGAAGATATAATATAATACAGAAAGATATATCGCCTCCCAGAATCCAGAAAGATTTGAAATCCGTATAATTTTTTTAAAACTATTAAATTTTTCAAAATGTTAAACTAATCATAATTTAAAATGAGATTAAACTGATAAATTTTTATTCTGCATAATTTCTTAAGTCACTATCCGCATTTTATTTTTTAATATTTATATTTTTTTGCATCTCTTTCATTTGCACGAAAGATCTAAAATCCGGAGATAACCGAAGTTTACTTGGAAAAATCCAATGATATATTTACAGAATTATGTCTATGACATTATTGATTTTACATTAAAAAATAAAAAAATGCATGTGTACTTATGGAGAGTATAAATTTAAATAAATTATTCTGAATTTAAACTAACTATGCTTTAAAATTTAATTATTATATCGTTTAACTAAACTGCATACAAATTATCTGATCGCGGAACAATGGAACATCTAGTTATCGCAACTAAATAAGATAATAGATTCATCTGTCGGAAAATTCCTGATTTTGTTGTTGAGAAATATGTAGGATAATCGATTTTGGAATATTTGTAAGTCAATAATTTCCGTTTTAACGTAGAAATATACTGTATAAAATGTTTTGTAATTCAAACTACTATATGAATTTATCAGATCATCACAAAAGTAATGTCGTCTTTAGCATTAAATTTTGAAAGGATACGAAAGATAAATCACTTGCTAATTTATTAATCGAATATATATTCTTCATTTTAATCAATAAGATTCTTCCAGTGTGGTGAAAGCTTTAAAAGTTCATGTTTAGACAAGCTGAGACAAGTTTGAACAAGTACAGTATGAAAAAACATTACTTTCGTGATGACCTGATAATATTCTAAAGACTTCTTACATGATAACAGTTAATGATGAATTTTAAAAGCTTAATACTGTAGAATGATATCTAGATTGATATCTATTTTTTTTTTTTTTTTAATGGCTTTATCACAAAATTAGTTACAATTTAACAACTTATATAATTCTATAATTTTATTAGAATTAGTTCTATTAAATATGTATATATACCGTAAAATTACATTATTACTAGTTTAGTATGATTTTCAATAATTTATTATAAAATTAGCACATTCATTCCCTAAATTAGCCCTAAGGTTTATTTGTAGATTCAATATTAAACATTAATTTCAAGCACCAATTGCTACTAATTATTTGATTACGGACGAAGTGAGTTTGTCTAAAAGTCGATTTTGTGACATATTTTAAATAATTTAAACGATTTATTTCGATAAAATAAATAAAAACAGTGTGATTTTTGTCACCGTAATCAACTTCTGCATGGTAACATGAATTTCTCTTTCTAAACAAACAAACAAAAAAATTATACAGTAACAGAAGTTAGATTTTTTTAACTTATTAAAAAAATACTTTTTCATGTGTTTATTTTACTTATTCTTTCAGTAAAAACAAATAATAGACAATTTACTTTAGTCAATACATAAAATTTTAAGTCAATGCAATATCTTTTTTTTATACAGTACTTGTTCAAACGTGTTTCAGCTTGTCTAAACAAGAACTTTTAAAGGTTTCACAACGTTGGAAGGATCTTATTGATTCAAATGGAGAATATATCTTTTATATCCTTTCAAAATTTAATGCTAAAACAATATTAATTTTGGGATGATCTAATAAATTCATACGATGGTTTCGAGTTACGAAACATTTTATGTATTTTTACCTTAAAACGCACAAATTATTGACTTACAACTTATTGTAGTTAATTTTTTGTTTAAATAAACTTGTGTTGAAGTGCAAGATTTTTTAATTTTGGAACAGAATTAAGTAGGTTAAATTAAGAAATATTTAAAAATGCAAATTTTATTCAAAACAAAAATTTTTAATTGTGTAAAAAGGCAGTTACAATAAATTTTTCTTGGAAACATTTCTTCAATGATTCATAATAGGATGTTGAAATTATCTAATGAGTTATTTATGATAACTTGTGATCTATTTATTATTATTATGTGAACGGTTTATGTTTGTAAACCAATTTGCACTTCATTAAATGTTGTTGTCCTATTTTCCATGACAGAATCAGACCATGGATGTTCTCCTACAGAGAGAATATGATAAAAAAGCAGTCATAAATAAGACCAAACTCACGCTTCGATGCCTAAATCCAGCATTCAATGATGTCAATGTCAAGGAGCTATTAGTTCAGCTGTCATTCGGAATCATTTTTAAGATCGTATCTGATTTTGACAATTGAATAAGCTTTCAGTAATGATCGTTACATAAAAATCAAAAGTTAGACTTTCACAACAGTAAATAACTCTTTATTGAGTCTTGTTAGTTTTAAAATTAACTTATTATTGTTATTTTTTTCTCTTGAATTTACGTATTATAAGAGCGCTGCAGGACGACTTACATTCACGTCTTCTTCTCTTTAACGAGCAGCACCTGATCCTTGTTTGTAAATATTTTTTTCGGAGCTGCAGCAGTTTTATAATGAGAGAGTGTTTACAAACTGAAACTGTATCCCATCAATAGACTAATGTAAAGAAAAATAAAAGTAAAATGTTGATATTACGTTCGTTAAGTCAGAAAAAATCGATGATAAAATAAATTGCTTAAAATCTCGAGTTTATAGATTTTCTGAAAACTGCATCTTTTTTTTTTTTTAAAAAAACTTGAATATTTTCTTTAACACTTCGATCGATAAAGAAATTCTTAACGGTTTGAAATTTTAAAATCTTTTTTTTAATGCTGTTAACGAGTGACTTTACTCGGTAGTAAATTTTTATTGCGGATCTTGATGTAAAATTTAACCATTTGGCTTGTATTTTTTGCCATGTTTTCATCTGAAAGAAACTGTTACTGTTTAGAAAATAAATTTAAGTAGAAAATATAAATAAAAATTCACAGTAACCTAGCTATATAGATACTAAATATCTTCAAAATGATATTTTTATTCAACTGATGTTATCAGAATTTGGAAGTAACAGGTAAATATTAATAAACAAAAAATATTTTCTAGTACGCGATCTAAATTTTTCTGCAGCATCGATGCGATTTTTGTAAAGGTTATCGCCTTATATTTGAAAGTCGATCACATTTTTTCGAGACAGGTTCAACCTGTTGTACAATAACACCTTTTTAAAAATATTGTCGCTAACCTTTTATTGAATTTTATTATAGATTCCATACCATAACTCGCCAGACCACGAAGCCAATACTCCATAATATTTCTCTAATTATGTTTACTTTTTATTATGGTATGTGGAGAAAATGCTTTAAAAACTTGATAGACTTCAGTTCGGAATAATTTCGGTAACGCACCGGTTACTCTATAACCTTGCAAACCTTAGTTTTTTTTTTGTTAATCGATAAAATCGCAATTTATTATATTTTCCAATATCTAAACAGTCAAAATATTTTGCGTAAGAATTTTCGAAACGTCTACATGATTATTTTTATATATTTTAATTCTAAACAATACGGCCTTAACCACAATAACGCAGTTACGTAACCTTGATGTTATGAATAAAATTCCCTCTGGCATTTACAAGAAGAAACTAATTTTAGAATTTATATAAGGAGGGAATATTAATAAAAAGTGAAGCATCGAAAACACTTTCTTACGGAGTGCATTTTTCAAGGTTAAATTAGGTATATTGAAGGTCTAAGCGCAGCTGCTGTAGAGATCTAACCTTGCAAACCAAGGTCGTAAGCAGCTTCCGAAATTATATTAAGAGAACAATAACAATTTTAATATGATAAGTGAGAGAGATGGTTACTGTTAAAATTTATTTATAATATAAAAAAGATGGTTTAAAAATTAAGTTTTCTTGTTAAAAATGACGACAGAACTCTTGTGAATATAAAAATTGTATGCAGAGGCCGAATTCCGAGAAAATTAAATGTACAATTAGTGATGTGTCTCACGTTTAAAATAATTCTTAATACACGTTTTGCTTTTAAAAGCGTTATAAGAAAAAGAAGAGCTTAAAAGGTCGCACTGAATGATCGCCGTTAATTAGTTAATGTGTCATACCAAGTAGTGATTATATTTCGGACGTAAAACGTGACGCGTTTTAACATGACGAAACATAGTTAAATGCAGTAATAAGGATATCGCACAGAGAAAACACGATTTGATTATTTCTACTCCTATAGAACTGCTTCGTAACTCAATAACACCCAGTGAAACCTATCCAAGTTAACCATTTGTAGTTAATTAAAATGCTGTCCAACTTTTTAAGCAGGTGGACAGTTTACAAGGTAAGACCCTTCCCTTATTTTTTTCCTACAGCACAAAAATTCTGCCCGCTTTCGGCTCATGAATTTTAAGAGCTTACAGTAAAACCTGCGATCTCAAAAAAATGTACGTCATTATAAGAGTATTACGTAGTCGTTTTTTTAAAAACTTTTTTTTTTATTATTTTATCGTTATATCTTTATTGCCATAAGTGAGATAGATTTACTGCGTGATCAAAAAATATATTGCTTAGAATTAGCATTCTAGACGGAATAAAGTCGGCAAAACTGAACTGACAACAGAGACAGATCGCCATGACTTATTTTTTTTTTTTTTTAATCCCCGAATGATGATAATCCGATATGACAAATAATTATTTTTAATACGCATTTACCCAAAAATATATTCAGAAATTTGCAGTTTAGATATTATTGCAGAATTTGATAAATATTTTCTCTTGACACATCTGTTTAAAAATTTAGCAGATTTAATGGAGCACAATCGCGCTATAATGTTACGTTGCACAGTAGTTGTTTATAACGCAGTTTGATAATTATATTCAGCTCTACATCTGCTCGATTTTCTCGAGATTTTTATTTATATTAATTTTAATATTTATTCGCTTAATGACAGTGCAGTCATACTTATAAATTTTTGTGCGTTATCATTACTACATTAAGGTCAGTTTTATAATTATAATGTCCTTGTATATAAAATTTTAATGCGCTTTTATTCATGTTAAGACAGAATTTTCTGTTTTATATATAGAAAAATTTTCTTATATTTTATATGGTAATTGGCAAGTTTTACTACCTTTTTAAATCCGTAGAATGCGATTAAAATTTGTAAAAGTTTGCAAATGGTTGTGTATATTTATCTTTGGCTTAACATTTACCGCACGTAAACGTATTGCTGTGGGTTTTGTCACATAGAAGATAAATCAGCGTAAGAAAGATTACAAGTTTAAAGTATTCGTTCGGGAGTAAAAATCGATAAATAAGACCAGCTGTAAGTTCTTCCTATCTTTGTTCACGTGACAAGTCAAGCGAGTACCTTATATCTCGGCAGGACACGTGGCGAGTAAATTGATGTGAAGTGTTATTGCATGTCTGCACCCTGTTGAGTCCAGTTTCTCATTTATCGGCTTGTTGTCCTGCATCCTAGGATATTTAGAAGATTAACTTCAGACTCGTTTCAGAAACCATTTGTATTACTTCCTTTCTTTATAATCTACAAAGGAAAAAAAAAACAACAAAAATAGCCTTAAAAAAAAAAAAAATGTCACGGTTCAGGAATTCTAATTTTCTGAAATTTGATCTGAATATTTAAAATATTGTTAAAGTCGCTTAATAAATGACCAAACAATAGGAATTAAAGTCGAGATAATTATATTTTATCAGGGCTTCAAATACTGCTTAACTGGTGTTGACTTTAAAGTTACCAGTCATTGTTATTCTTAGAACTATTATTCAGATCGTTAATGATATTAAATTAAACTTAATGAAAACTTCTCTTTGAAGTGCTAATACGACATTTTAGTTTATAATTAAATATTAAGCAAAAATTATAACAACCTGCAAATTTCATTATCAGTTAATAATTTTGAACCAAATAAATCGAAATTAATTTATTAAGATTTGTTTAAGTAGAATGAATGATAATTATGTTTAGGGACAAATCTATTATTGTGTAAACAAGAAATTTTTTTTTTCAGTATTAATGCTTTTTATCCGAAGAAACCAATTAACTCTGTTTAACATTGATTCCTACGGGAAAACGATATTCGATTTACCAACTTTCGTTATTCGAACACCTATTATATATATTTACGAATTTACATTTATGAATATGATGGTGTCTGTAATATAAAATTTCAGATATTTTTCTTTGTTTTTTAAAGTTGGATTTTTGAGGATAAAATGAAAATATGGTAAAATTCCGAAGAGTAACAAAATCTTGCATTTTTGTGATGTTAATAATGTTTCTGTTTGCATTCAATTAATGAAGTTTATAAAGTGATGGGGATGAGCTTTTGAAAATATTTAGTTTTCATTTTTAAATTTATTCGCCCTCGAATTATTTTAAACTGAAATTATATAATAAATAATAAACTTTAATATTTTAAAATTCAAATTTATAATTTTTATATCAAGCCAAATTTTTGTTAGGTACATGACTATAAAATAACTTTGATAAAATTTTATCTTGAGTTGCTATTTTGGAACGAGATGACGGTCAACTGCAAAAAATAAGTTGATAAATGCACGTACAGCATGTTAATGGTGTTGCTTTCGCGATATTTGCACACAAATTTATTTCTATTTTTATATTGTTGCATCATCCATTTTTACGTCATTGTTACAGTGCGATAATGGTGACGTCATTTTTTTGAATATTTTGACATAAAAATTATAAATGCCTCGCATTGCAAAGCGTTTTTCGAGCTATGGAATCAAAATTCCAGTTATTTTATTCTGCAAGATTCGTTATGATCAGATTTGACTAAAATCAAAGTTTTTCGATAGATTCCTAACAAAATTTATTCTAAATTTTATGAAAATATGTCCAGTTTGAGTAGAACTAATACTGTATACGAGAGCGGACGAACATATATTACGACTGTAGTAGGTACTTTCCGCATCTACTAAAAATGTATGTTTGTTTATGTGGCAGTCACAATTCTTTAAAAAATAAAGATAGCATCTTAAAAGTTTGACAAGTTTCAGGTTGACCTGAATTGATGTGATACGTTACATTAGTTACATTACTGAATATATTTGCAACAAGATTTCATAATTCAACAACTTGCGTTGCAGTTGAAAAGTGCAAAATCGAGAGAAAAGTTTTCAACACATCTGAAAACGTCTAATTAACATTTTAAAATTATTTATCGCTATTTAACTCACTCGAATTATCTATTGTCGAATATTGTATGATTCCATATCAACTAACGTTTGTAATTAAAAAAATATATATATTGTTTTTAGAATGTCGAGTGCATGTCATTTAAAAAGTGCTCAACAACTCAAACCTCCACCAAATGTGACAATTCCTGGCAATATGGGTCCGAGAGACGATTTCTTTTCTTCATCTGATCAATTGCCAAAAATTCTCTTAGTCCTACTGTAGGAATGAATGCAAACCAAAATCATTTTATATTTTATCACAAATATGAAATAAAAAAACGACGACTATTCTACGAAACTTAAAATATTTTTCACGTAACATTGTTCATCAATGCTTTAAACATCTTTTAATGCTCAAAATTTCGAAATATTTCTTTTTTCAAAGTTATGGAGTTTGACACGAAGTCGTAAAACATGCTTGACGCCTATACAAAAACACGGGACAATCTCTAAACAGCTGATCCTGTCTTGGGTCAAGTGACCTAGGCCCTCCTCGGGGCACTGGTGACCTTTCTTGCTTGGGGTGCCATTTGGCCTAGAACACAGATTGCTTTGACATAGATGACTATTAGATATACAGTAATACAACACATTTAATTCTGGCATTTGAGATACTATCTAAAAGTTTTAATAGTTTTTTAACCTTTCAAATTTTTGCCTATTTGTATGCGATTCATAAATTGCATATTTTTCTACGCAGATTGGAAACTGTCAGTAGAATTTTCAGTACGCAATAAATCAATTCAAAACCAATTTATGCTTTTCACTTCTTCAGTTAACTTAATATAAACATAATAAATCACAGTAAACGAATTTTGTGAAGAAATCAAGAAATTGTTTTGGTATTCACGATATATTATTTTCACAATAAATTAGAACATGCAAAAACTAATTCAATTTTAGACTCGTTCATTCAAGTCCCAAAAACATACATCAATGCTAAATTAATATACAGTATATATTTTTCCTTTGTTTTCGATACTATACTGTGTTTTGTTATTATGTCGAACATTGATAAAAACAAGAAACTGTATTTTATCAGTTTTGCTCTTGTTTTGGAATTGATTGATTCCATTGTGATCAAGGTTATAGATAAGAAGTTGAAAGACCTTGACAAGGTAAAAATGTCGATAGTGTTCTGTATTAGCCTTCTGTTATGCAAATACTGTATTTACTTTGCATTTGTGTTCAAAACACAATTAATAGTTTATTTTGAAAAATACTTTTATAGAAATTCACTTAACATGATCTTATCTAGGGTTGCATTTTGGAGATTTATGAAAATAAAATTTAAGTAAGTAGAAAATAAATAAATATAAATTTAAGCATAATTTAAAATCAGTATCCACTTGAAATTCTGTTTTATCTAACTTTTCATTTTGAAATATTTTTATAAATAACATTTTATATTTCTAATTATTTTAACACAAAATAATCTATTAGGTATGGAAAAATATTACAAGTAAATTAAAATTGTTAATTAATACTATTATTTATTATAAGACTAGATTGATGATAATGAAACTACAGTATATTCAAATTAACTTTGATGACCTTTAGCATATGTTTTGTTTAAAGGTATAAATAGATGTACCAAAATAAAAATAAATTACTTTAGTATTTGGAAACAAATATTAAGTTAATTATTATATTTAAAATATCAAATAATATTACATAAACAATGCAACAGTTAAGCTTATATTATTTTAATTATGTATAAATTAAAATATAACACCACTTTCCAAATTTATATCCATAATTTGCATTTATGATAAATCTATACAGAAACATTGTTATTAAAACAGTTTATCGTCAGACAACATCTAACAGATTCCATCATCATTCCAAACAAAAAATGCATAATAATAATAAATTTACTAGTTTTCAACTACTGAATTAAATGCATTCCTCTCTATCAATATTTATTTCGGTTATTGTTGTGCATTTTTCAATTATTTTTCTTGTTTTAATATTTAAGAACTTTCAAATGTATATTGTATGTTTTACTTTCATATTGAATGTTTATTTTTAAATGATGTTTTTAAAGTTAAGATTAATAATAAATATTTTATAAATTTTCATCCTTTATTTCCACATTATATAACTTCCAAATAATCATCCTGCTAAATATTCATTTAATAGAGAAATGCTAATCTTATGAAACATAAAGTTCATTTTAGTGGTAAAGGACAAACTATAAAACTAGCAAGCTTTAATACATTAATTGATGATGATAAGTTCTGTCATTCCATTGTTTCCTCCATAGGCATAGTGTTACATTTTGGCATGTGTTTATGTAATCATATTACTCTGTTGTTTTTGAAATAAACAATACATTCTTATTGAGATTACTTGTAATTTAACTATTTTGATTTTACATTAACAAGACTTTTATTGTAAATACATCAAAGTTTAATGTATGAGTTTGATGTGTACAAAAATATTCAAAAACTTTTAATTATTATTTTCAAGATATATTTATACAATTTTATATATAAAGGATTTACTTAGTTTTCTTCTGTTTTCTATTGTCTATTTTGATATACAATATTTAGAATATGAAATGAGTTCTCAAGAATAAATCTCTCATTTATAATAATGTATACATAGGAAATAAAGATTTGACTTATTTCTTATAATTCCTGACACTCAAATTATGATTGCTATTCAGGAATAAAATCAACTATAAGAGCAGAAATTTACCTGTATACAGTTTATGAAATGTAAACAATTGCAAACCATAAAAAAGTAAAATGGTCATGTTATATATGAGTCTGATTAAATATATTTATATCTAATTAATAAATTTATTAATTAAATATTATAAATATTATGAATTCTTTATAGGATTTTGAGAAAGTTATTTATATAACATTATGCAGTTATATAATATTTTAATATTAAAATAAATATCATATAGCAGAATTGAGAGAAAATATAAGCCCAGATTTGTATAAAATAAAGTTGAAAAGATAATAATTAATAGAAAATAATGCATGATGCAATAGTAACTGTATTTAAAATTAAATTGATAGTTCATGCTGTACATATTACTACAGTAAATAAATGATTCCTATGAAGAAGTGAATATGGTATAAGTTGGAGCTAAACCCAGCCCTCCTGAAAAAATTGGAGGTGTGGGACTTGGAATTGAATCCGGATCCTCTTAAGATGGTACGTGACTCCTTTATCAGGTGACTTATGTGTTTATTCTTTAATATAGCTAATTTTAATGTTAAGTCTTAGTGACTACTAGCACTGCATAACATAATGCTCTGTTATACATAGATTTGATATATGTAGGGTTTTGCAGAATGATCCAATTACATAAATTGAGGACTACCTATATATATATAGTTTCATTAAGTAAAATAACTGACTTTATAAAAATGCACACATATATTTACTTTTAATCAAAGAATATTAAATATATGAATATTTAAATGAACTGATGATGAGAGCAATTATTTTTCATCTAGTACCCACAGATGCTGCATGCATGATCTCAAATATATCAAAAAATCAATTTCATATGGGCAAAATTTGAAAATAATGGACATTTACATCAATGCTGAGTTAGAAGCTTTCTAATAATAATTCTTTCAAATCTGTTCAGCAGACAATGGTGCAAATACACATTATATAATAATGATATAAAATATTATGATTTAAAATAACATTCTTAAAATATTTGAATTTTAATATATATTCTATAATTTAAAATTATTCCTAATTCATTACAGAATTATGTAGCCTTGAAGTTTTTAAAAATTAAATCTTGAAAAGTCTGTCATTATATTACCTATGCTGAAATAAAAATTTGTGATTTAGATTAAATGTTTTCCAATGTGTGGTTTACAAATTTTCAGAAAAGAATATATTTGTGAATAACTTTTTTATTTAACAATAAAAATATTTTATTGTAGCATCTAAAAAATATTATAAAACAAAAGTGATTCATATTAAAAATGGAGGAGGAATATATTTGGCTTAGGTATCAAATATGAGATTTTCATTAATCAATACCTAAAATCGCAGTTCAATGAGCAAAAATCAATGCATAATCATAAAGAGAAGCATTATTATGATTCTGATCCATACTTAACTTTAACTGCTTTCTGATACTGTTTAATACAAGTCAATACTTAAGCACTACTTAGCAGTACAGTTCAGCAAAACGTTTATTCTCTGCTAATGTTTTCAACG
>WUQG02409476.1:0-16435 GCA_011317285.2 Androctonus mauritanicus
CCTGTATCATTGCTCTGGGTATCATTACTCCAGTATCATTGCTCTGGATATCATTACTCCAGTATCATTATTATTGGTATCATTGCTCCTGTATCATTACTATTGGTATCATTGGTCCTATATCATTACTCCTGTATCATTGCTCTGGGTATCATTACTTCTATATCACTACTATGGGTATTATTACTCCTGTATCATTGCTCTGGATATCAATACTCCAGTATCATTATTATTGGTATCATTGTTCTGGGTATCATTGCTCCTGTATCATTACTATGGATATCATTGATCCTGTATCATTGCTCTGGGTACCCTCCTGTATCTTTATTGTTCCATGCTCTGGATCCCTCTCGGTACCAAGCTGAATGAGAGCCAAGAGCATGGAATATCATTACTATTCTCCAGATATTTGTATAAAAAATTTGTATCGTTTTCAGTTCTTAAAAATTATTTAAGAAAATGTATGCTTTTTGGAAGGGGAGAGGGGGCAAAAAATTGCTGTCCCGGATACAAAGATTCTGGGTACGCCACTGAGTATTACACTTCATTGATTCATATAAAAATATGATGATGATGATTATGAGCTGAACTATCATCATATATTTTTTATTCACGAAAAGTAAATTTTCTGAACAAAACTTCATTAGATTTTGGCTACCGGTTTTGGTATATTCTTTCAGTTCTTAACCGAGTTTGTCTTCATATTACGCGTTACGTGCCTGTCAGTTTTCTTCCTCGAAATTATTTTTACAATAAACTTTTTCTCAAAAGAAAAAATTTTTGTTTTCTCTGTTATAACACGAAACATTTTTATTAAAAAAAAAGTATTTCTCACGTCACGAAGCAAAACTGATTGTAAAAAATGACGGGAGAAAAATTCACGAAAACCATGCCCAGTAATTCGTTAAAAAAAAAAAAGATGATAATAAATGATAATTGAATTTTTGATTTATCGAAACGAACAGTGTTACAGACAACCATAATATAATTTTTAAATTGCGTGGCGTTGTCTGAATACTGATAGTGATATCGATTTTGTATATGGGATATACCGTGCCAATTTTCATTCCGAACAATTTAAGGATCGTATTTCGTACGAGTAGAAGTCTCTTACCATTATTTATTTCTTTTTATAGATCTATCAAACGTTCTCTTACATAAGTTTATCGATAACAAACACGTTCGAGATGTTCCAAGAATTTCTAGGAATAGCTAATCAGTCTCTCGTAGAACTATTCATCTTCCACTTTCTTGAATAAAAAAAAAGGATTTCAAGTATATACTCTACAAAATTCAACTCGATTTAAGTGCAAAATTCCATTAACAAGGACGAAAATTTAATATAAAAAAAACAACCATTGCGGTTACGTAACGTTACGTAGTCGAAGCTAGAAAGTTTATATTAAAACCGATCTAATAATTTGTTTCTTCTCGAATACGAATTTTAAATTATATATTTATGCGGTGCCGTGATGAGATTTTAATAATTTAATCAAGAAAATAATAACAATCGTACGTGTTATCTACACGGAATAAAAATGGGTGGTGGTATGTCGCAGACGGGTGTGGTTATCAGAAATTTCACGTCGTCTACGGAGACGTGCAAGAATGGGAGGGAGAGAGAAAAAAATTTATATATATATTATTGTCGGGATGCTACGTACAATATGTTGCGAGCTAATTTGGAAAATTATCTCGCATTGACCTATTTTCTTTGGTATGACGATTATTATTATTTTTATTTTTTCCCAAATGGGAAATATTACGATACGAAACAGGACAGAACCCTTCGAGTGTGGGAATTTTAAGTTTATAGTTATTTATATAAATTATAAAACTTTATATATATATATATATAGGTCTGTAATATGTATAGGTCGAAACTATACTATTTTGACTATTTTTGAATTTTCTGGATTAATTAAACACACATTTTTTTGACAATTGGAGCATTATGCTCTTCCAAATTTATCCAACCTAGGCTACTACTGTTATATATATTCTTTCGCTCTTTCCTCTCTACTAAACCGGGCCAAAATTAATGACAAAAATTATATATAAATTTATTTGACCTTGAAAATAAATGATAGTGTGACATTCCAGAGATTCTTGTTTTTTTTTTTTTTTTTGTCGAACGATGTGCTGTTGACTTTTGAAAGGAAAACGATTATCGGAATAATCGAACAAAACAAAAAAAAAATTTTTTTTTGTTTCTTTCGCAGAATTCGTAATAATCAATTCCTTTCGAAGATAATTTTGATTTATAGTCATTTAAAAATAAGTAAATAATTTATTTATTTTTTTTCGATTTATATCGCGTTGATAATGCTGGTCTGAACGAAGATTCGCGGCTACGTACCAGTTGCGATAATCGTTATCGGGTATAAATTTTACGGCATTTGGATGCATCCTGGTGTTATTATACCTGGTGGTTACCTCATCCATTAGTAAAGAGGATATTTTGAATAAAGGACTGGTTTGTCCCGCGGATTGTCGATTAGTTCGGCATTTTTGCTGCAGGGAGAGCTAATCGAGAAGAGTTATGAAAGAAAATGCTTATAGTGTATTTATAACATTAGAAACGTGAAGGAAAAATGGGTCATCTTCACGCTTAAGTAAATTTCATTCGGATTATAATTGCCTATAAGGGAAAATGGTAATTCAAAAAACTACACTTCTCAAAAATTGAGTCTTTATATCTCTTATTTTAGGCCATCTTCAATTTTTATTGATAGTACAATAGTGTGTGTTTGTTTGTGTGTACTTATATCTAAAAGTTACTCCACACTATAATCATGTAGTTAAGAACAGTTTAAGTGTGTATCATTCTGACAGTAGCCGTAATACTAACTCGTTATACGTAACTCGATGTTATCATGAACATACGACACTAACTGGATTTTATCATATATATTACAGATTGTGTGCAATGCACGAGAGATTATGCATATGTCTAAAACACACTTATCAAATTATGTAAATTCAGTAATATACAGTATAAGAATAACAAAACTAAACAAAATATATAATTATAAGAATATATTATATTGAATTTTTTTGTTTTATTTGTTATTCTGATATGTTACTGAACTTACATAGCTTAATACGGATATACTATACTAAAATTTTAGCAATTAATAAGAGTAATAAAACAGAAAAAACGCATATATCTGTACTGTAAACAATACAGTATAAGTTTCTCAACACATCGAAAGTGGCAAAAAATACAGTGCATTCTTATTAAACAGCATAAGCTCAACTACCTATCCAAACTGACAAAACAAAAATGCAGTGTAATCTTATTAAACAGCATAAGTTCAACTACATATCCAAACTGGCAAAACAAAAATGCAGTGTATTTTTATTAAACAGCATAAGCTCAATTACATATCGAAACTGACAAAACAAAAATGCAGTGTAATCTTATTAAACAGCATAAGCTCAACTACATATCCAAACTGACAAAACAAAAATGCAGTGTAATCTTATTAAACAGCATAAGCTCAATTACATATCCAAACTGACAAAACAAAAATGTAGTGTAATCTTATTAAACAATAAAAGCTCAGCAACATATCGAAATTTATGAAACAAAAATGCAGCATATTTTCATTAAACAATATAAAGTTCAACGACGTATCGGAAATAACAAAACAAAAATGCATCATAGTCCTGTTGAGCAATATAAAGTTCATCAGCTTAGTATAACAAAATAAATATGCTGCATATTCTTATCAAACAATCTAAAGTTCGGTAACACATCAGTACAACAAAACCAAAAAAATATTCTCTTATATTGTACAGTTCGTAAATGTTTTTTAAGTGAAAAGTTATTAATATATTAATAATTTAGTTATAAAGTTAAAAGCATAAATCGAATTATTTTAAAAATAAGTAGTTATTATTTATTGAGACGTAAAATATTTTATGAAATAATATCTAAGTAGTACAAACTTATTTTTTCTTTTATATCAGCCGTTATAAATCTGCATCACAATTCAGTTAAAACATTTATATTACTAATAGTAAATTTAAAATAATTTCGGGATATTTTGATTTTTTAGATCGAATTTTAATTTTATGAAGTTTTCTTTTTTTTTTTTTAATTAAACCAAAGCAAACTTAATCCAAACACGTTTAATTAATTCAATAGGATTAACTAACAGTAAGTTTAGATCCTCCTATAGAATAAAATAAAAGATTGAATGTTTTAAATCAATGATAAAATTCGGTTACTTTTTATAATCTCAGAATTTTCTGCAGAAAAAAAAAATAATTATAAATAATTTTTGTGATCTAAAATAAAATTTATGTATATACTGCCTCGTATAATTAATAATTTACAATTCTCTCATAAAACTTAATTATGCCAATTCATGTTGGATCTTGCCCAAAACTTTATCGATGCTTAAGCCACTTAACGAGATATAATTCTATGTACAACACATGCATTTATAATTTATATATTATTTTTTTTAAAAAAAAAAAACTGTATACTAAAAATTTCTTTCATAAACTTCAGAAGGTCAGTTTTTTGTTGGATTTTATCCAAAAGAGTGTAACTCGTCTAGTGTAATGTAAATCTTCTCCCATTTATAATAAACTTATTCACAAATTTATAGAGATAAATATATATATATATATATATATACTAAATTTTACGATTCGAGTTTTAGATAAAGTTTTTAACAAGATAAAGTTAAAACTATTTTTAATCCTGGTCTTGTTAGGAACTACATACTTGAACCACACATAATTTATTTCCATGCGATTGATTTCGAAGATTTTCACTTCTGGACAAGAAAATTTTGAACAGAAAATTTTCTTCTTCTTCACACGATATTCTTCAACCGTATAAAATATACTGTAATGTATGTCGTAATAAAAATAAAAAATCTTTTTCTAAAGGATATTTCTACTGGGATTTTGTTAATACTTGCTTCCAAAATACAGTTTTTTTTTTTTTTGTTGTTGTTGTTGCTGCTGCTGCATTTGCGATCCGATCAGAGATGCAGAAAATTTGCATTAATGACCGTATACTGTTTACCTTAAGTAGATTATACTTAGCTTTGATATAAAGTTCTCTTAATGTACTTTTCTTAAAAAAAAACCGAAGAGCGTTTATGCTGTCAACTCTCTGTCCAGTAACGAAATTATATCTTCAAAATATATAAGATAATTGCAGGAAATTATTTAAATGGGGGAGTGTTTAAACTTTTAATAGTTTTATAGAGATGTTCGTAACATTTTAAAAAGTATTGTCGACTGGTATGAACTGATGATAACGCCCAATCAACCGGTCCTAACCTGACCCACTTAACTGCACATGAACTGAACTGTAATAAGAAAAAAAAAGAAAAGATTCGGAGGGAATGAATGAACAATATATTATTCACTAGTTTAAGTTTTGAAACGAAAATCGTGAAAGAATTTCTTTTTTTTTTTCTGAGCTTACTATATATGTAAAAAGCGAAACGGTTTGTTTGACCGTTTTCTTTCCGAAGGTCGGGAAGACAAAAGATTCGGTTTACAAAAATGCGTGTGCAGTAATTTATTTTTATTTTAGATGTTAAATTTTTGCATTTTTGATGGTTTCTGCGACCTAAATATGCCTACACCTATAAGTAAACAACCATCTGCGGTATGCAGAAAATCAAGTAAGAAAAATCCTATCCGTCATGTGACTTAATTTAAGTAGGTCTATTTTTGTTTATTTTTCGGTTATATCGCACATATATATCTGTTTAAAATTCTAATATCTGTATCATATGCTTTTTTTTTATTTAAAGGACATCATTAATTTCATACAGCAATTAAAAAGATATATCCTGGAATCTTTACTGAGATATCCCTCGGGATATAATTTTTAATGGATTATGCAAAACACTACATGTTGAATTTATGTCTTCTTTTTTTTATATATATATAAGAGTAGATTGTTTTATCTAAAGTTTGTATAGTTAATTGAACAAAGCAAAATTTTAAGATGATTTAATTATTATTCTGTAATTTATTTTTCTTTATTTGCAAAATATTCAATAGTAATAATTATAATAATTTATTTTATTATTAAATTTAAAAAACATGTGGTGATAATTAACGTTTGAGTTATATATTATGAAGAATCTTTTATGTATGTCATCTATATTGTAGAATTCTTAAAAATTTCGAATTCCGCCATTTTGTACCAGGACCACGTGAAGAATCTCAGAATTCCTGCTTGTGTATCAGGGATGAAAAGAATCGTGTAAAATTTGATTTGCAATATTTTCTTGAGGTATTTTGCGGACGATTTAAAGCTGTACAAATGGAAAAAGTAATTACGCAAGAAGTGTTGTAAAATATATTTAAAATCCTTTCAAATGACTTTAATATCGTTATCGTGCGATAAATGGTTTCAGAGCTATTCTAATCTTTCGCATAGTCATTCTTGATTGGAATGGCCGCCATTTTGTAACAAGACCACGTGGCATTCTCAAAATGGCATATGCTTTGTATAATAAGGAATGATACCGTAAAATTTGAACGCTTTACGATGTTTGGTTTTTGAGATATCCTGTGGACGAATAAACGAACAGACGGATGAAGTGAACGCTGTATATAGAACCAATTTTTATTATTAAAAATGACTTGAAAACTACTTAAGCCAGTTTTTCATTTAATGGCATTTAATAAGTGCGTTTTTCTGATGCAAATGATAAATTTTTCATATTTGTTAATTATTTAATCCAGGATGAAAATACTGCTAACAAATTTATTAAAAAAATTTTTACTAAAAAACGAAAGTATAAAAAAAAATAAATCAAATTATATTAAAGAAAAAAAATTTTTTTTTTAAGTGCTCGATATTCTTTCTTTTACAGTTTATCTTAAAATGACCCATATAGACTGATCGATGGACGTTACGCGAGTATAAAATTATTAAAAATTTACGCTCTCTCTCTCTCTTTTTATTGAAAAAAATATATATATAACAAAGTCAAGGACATTATGCTATAAAAGAACCATCATGCCATCAATGCATCCGCTCTCTGAAACTTTGCTAAAAATACTATTACCGACCGCCATTCATTATTGATGCGCTTCGAGTTAGTTGCTTCAGTTCAACTTGAATGTATGGCGGCGATTCATTCAAGGATTTTGTTTAAAGTTTTTAAAAGCATTTTATGGATTAAAAAAAAAATTTCAAAATTTGGAAATCGACACGTTTACTGAACGAGTTTATTATACGCTACATTTTATGTTTAAAAATTGCATAAACCACCTAGCTAATGAAAAAAAAATCTAATGAATGCGATTGTTATTTGTCGAAAATATTGCTCTCGATGTAAACATATTAATTAAATTCTCAACATTATATCGAGGGCTAATAAAAGTTTTCCAATGAATGCGACTGTTGAAAACATTGCATTCTATGGAAATAAATTTTCGACGTTACATCGAGTAATGATGAGCTTTCTAATTATTTTGATTAATGTTTGTTGAAAATATTGCTTTCGGTGGAAATATATTAAATTCTCGATTTTATATCGAGTGACGATTAAAATATTTTACAATGAGTGCGATTGCTATTTGTTGAAAGTATTGCACTCGATGGAAATATATTAATTAAATTCTCAACGTTATATCGAGGGATGATAAAAGCTTTCCAACGAATGCGACTATTGAAAACTTTGCATTCAGTGAAAATATATTAAATTCTCCTCGTTACATCGAATGCTGATGATAAGTTTTCCAATGAATGCAATTATTCTTTGTTAAAAATATTGCACTCGATGGAAATACATTAAATTCTCGACGCTATATCGAGTGATGATCAAAATATTTTCCAATGAGTGCGATTATTATTTCTTGAAAGTATTGCACTCGATGGAAATATATTAAATTCTTGACGTTATATTGAAGGTTGATAAAAGTTTCCAATGAATGAGACTATTGAAAACATTGCACTCGATGAAAATAAATTTTCGACGTTACATCGAGTACTGATAAGCTTTCCAATGAATGAAATTATTGTTTGTTAAAAGTATTGCACTCGGTGGAAATACATTAAATTCTCAACGCTATATCGAATGACGATTAAAATATTTTACAATGAGTGCGATTGTTATTTGTTGAAAGTATTGCACTCGATGGAAATATATTTATTAATTTCTCGACGTTATATCGAAGACTGATAAAAGTTTTCCAATGAATGCGATTGTTGAAAACATTGCTTTCTGATGGAAATACGTTAATTAAATTCTCAACGTTGTATCGAGTGTTGATAAAGATCTTGATGTAATTCTAAGCTTTTTACAATCTTTAATTAATAGAAACAGTATGGAAATTAAGTAGAAACGAACAGTTCCTGTTAACTCCCTTTTTTTTTAAACTGCAACACGATTTCTCTTCATTAAGTGTAATGTTTCTCTCTCTTTTTTTTTACAATTTCACTAGGAGCGTTCGATAATCTTTTAAATATTCTTCATTTGAATCTCTTTTTTTTAATACTTACATGTAGATAAAAAGTGCGAATCAAAAATCATTACTTCGCATCTCTAACGAGATAGATTATATACCTGTAGATTGGCGAAAGTAATAGGTTTGAACGCGGTTTTTCCTAGAAGGGCCAACCAAACTAGGCAATTAGTACAGCGAGATAAAGGTTAGCCCAAGGGCCACGACACACTTTATCGAACGACAAGGTCAGTTCCATTATTAAAGGCATTGTTGACGATGTTTAACTAATTCAATAGGTAAGTGTCATGTTTTTGCCATCTGATCGAAACAAAAGAATGTTTGGAGAACTGTCCTTGATTCGTGTAATACAATCAGAAATTCGACTAATCGTCGTTTCTAGAAAATTACTCGAATTGCTTTTATATAAACTGCATATTTTAAATTTAATTCGAAATTAATATGATGTTATTAAATACGTATATATAACGTCGTCGAGGTTATTAAAATATTTCCCGAGCTAAATTATTTAAAGTTGTAATTACGTTCGTCCGTACGAAATTAAAATATTTCGAGAATTCGTTAATTGTAACGAGTTTCGTAACGTGAAAAATCGAATTATTCAATAATCAGACAGATAAAAATCGACGTGCTGCATATTTTTTTTTTTTTTTTTTAACGTCGGGAAGTTTTTAATTAATATATTTCTATAGAGTGCAATATTTTCAACAAACAACAATCGCATTCATCGGAAGAGTTATCAGCATTCGATACAACGTTGAAAATTTAATCAACATATTTCCCTCGAGCGCAATGTTTTTAACAATCGCGTTCATTGGAAAAGTTTTATCGACCCTCGATATAACGTTGAGATTTTAATTAATATATTTCTACTGAGTGCAATAATTTCAATAAATTATAATCGCATTCATTGGAAAATATTTTAATCATCACTCGATATAACGTAGAGAAGTTAATATATTTCCATCGAGTACAATGTTTTCAATAATCATATTCATTGGAAAAGTTTTATCAACACTCGATATAACGTTGCGAATTTAATTAATATATTTCTACTGAGTGCAATACTTTCAATAAATAATAACCCCATTCATTGAAAAATATTTCAATCATTACTCGATATAACGTAGAGAAGTTAATATGTTTCCACCGAGTGAAACGTTTTCAATAATCGCATTCAGTGGAAAACTTTTATCGATCTTTGATATAACGTTGCAAATTTAATTAATATATTTCTAATATTGCACTCGGAAGAATACAATACTTTCAATAAACAATAATCGCGTTCATTGGAAAATTTATCAGCCCTCGATACAACGTTGAGAATTTAATTAACATATATCTCTCGAGCGCAATGTTTTTAACAATCGCATTCATTGGAAAAGTTTTATCGACCCTCGATATAACGTTGAGAATTTCTGCTGAGTGCAATACTTTCAACAAATAACAATCGCACTCATTGTAAAATATTTTGATCATCACTCGATATAGCGTCGAGAATTTAATGTATTTCCATCGAGTGCAATATTTTCAACAAACAATAATCGCATTCATTAGAAAACTTATCAGTGCTCGATATAACGTCAAGAATTTATTACCCTCGAGTGTAATATTTTTAACACACATTCGTTTCAAAACTTTTATCCACCCTCGATATAACGTTAAGAATTTAATTAATACATTTCCATCGAGTGCAATACTTTCAACAAATAACAATCGCATTCATTGGAAAATATTTTAATATACATTTGATATAACGTCGAATATTTAATATATTTCCACAGAGCGCAATATTTTTAACAATAATCGCATTCATTAGAAAACTTATCGCCACTTGATGTAACATCGAGAATTTATTTTCGTCAAGTGTATTGTTTTCAATAATCGTATTCATTGAAAAACTTTTATCAGCCCTCGATATAACCCAGAATTTAATATATTTCTACCGAATGCAATATTTTCAATAAAACAATAATCGCATTCATTGGAAAATTTATCAGCACTCGATATAACGTCGAGAATTTATTTCCATCGAGTCCAATGTTTTCAACAATCACATTCATTTGAAAACTTTTATCAGCCCTCGATACAATGTTGAGAATTTAATTAACATATTTCTATCGAATGATGGGGATGATAAAAGTTCTCCAATGAATGCAGTGTTTTCAACAATGCATTCATTGGAAAACTTTTATCATCCCCGATATAACATTGAGAATTTAATACATTTCTTTAGCATAAAATACTTTCAACAAATAGCAATCACGTTCATTGGAAAGTACTGTTATAAACACTCGATATAACCTCGAGAATTTAATATATTTCCACCGAATGTAATATTTTCAACAAACAATAATCACACTTGTCGGAAAAATTTTTCATCAGCACTCGATATAACATCGTGAAGCTTTTAATTAATATATTTCCATAGTGCTATATTTCGAACCAACAACAATCGCATTCATTAGAAACCTTATTTTTTATTATTTTTTTCTTTTTAAATCAGTACTCGATATAACATCGTGTGTTTCTAGTTCACTGAAGCATGAGATATTGGAGTAATGAACAATCGGTTTCAATTTTATAATATCTACAAGTTCGTCTTATCGAATGCAACATCTTTAAAAAGTAGTTTTTGTGTTATTCACCTTAAGTCGAAAACTGGATTTTATCCAACCGGCAGATAAAAAAAAAAAAGAAAAGAAAAGAAAAAAAAAATTTCGATATCTTTATTGTGTTAGGAGAATTTTTCCTTCTTGGTTACACGTTAGTTATTTAATTGGAGGAAAGAGAGTTTTATATTTTAACCGGATATCGTAAAAAAACGGAGGGTGAAACCAGCGTTAAATGCCATTTCCGCTCGGTTAAAAATCAGAAAAATCATCCAATCAAGAAATTTCTCTCCCCTCTTACTAAAACTACCGTCCAGATGTGTATACAGTGCGTTCTTCTTCGCCCTACTCAATGGGACATCGACCCAAGGATCATCTTCAGTTCAAGGTTTCTAGCCATATGTCAAAATGAAGTAGATGTCATGACAAAATGGTAACCTGCACCGCCTCGGGGTGTGGTGTATTGGCAATTCTATCGTATTATAAGTCGTTATCCGGATACAAATTATCCAAAACGCTTTTTAACATTTACGCTTGAACTACATCTTGCTTCTGTTGGGGACCTCTCTGCCACCACTTCTACGTTATTATACATAATATTTGCCACTTAATAATAATTTTCTACCCCCTCTTTCGTAACTTAATATAAATTAATTTTATGCTCTATAAAAATCGTTTTTTCGTTAGGTTATGCTAATAAGTAAACGGATAATTAAAAGGATAATATGATGTTTCGAAACGAATTTTTTTTTTTTTTTAATCGCTGGCAAACTGCTTTCCACGTATATTTTCCTGAAGAAAACTGTTCGTTTATGCCGTGATAAAGATTTATCCGTATTAATCCAAACTTGGCAAAGAATGTTAGGCACGGTTGGCCAACTTTTTACTCGGAAGCATCACAAAAGAATTATGATAAAATCAAAGTTGCATCACGCGATAGACAAAATAAGAAAATCATTTAAGGCTCTACCCCCCAATTAACGATTGCAGAATGGCGTATTAACTGTTATAATGCCCTTAAATGCAAAGTTTAGACCAAAAAAACCGACTTTGTACATATAAATTGGTGTTCGAGAAACGATGTGGATCACGTTTTGCGCCTTAATAATGCAGAGATAGGTTATAAAAATATTCTGATACCTCTAGCACGTTACCTTTTAAAAATACTTTTTGTGGGGAAACAAACGCTATGTTATGCCCTTCGACAAAATCTATTTCCTCGTTTAAAAAAGTATAATAATATACGATTAAACGAAATGCAAATTAATAAATGGTTTCTTTTTTTTTATCGCGTTAACTAATAATTAATTTTTTTTAATATACCATTTTTGATTGAGTTGTTTAATCGATGGCCGAAAGAGCAAAAAAATGAAAACGGTTCTGCGATTTTTATTGGCATAAAATGCAATTGAATTTTTTTAAGAAAAAAAAAATTAAAATTGCATTAAATTTGTTTTAGCATAAAAGCGCCATCGAGGATTCGCGAAATTTTTAAACGGATGACAGAAAAAAAAAACGCGCATTTATGTATTATTCAGCGAATTATTTCCACGACTTCAAGCGTCAGAATATGTTAAAACAGAATTATTTTATTTTATTTTTTTTTCCCTAGCTGGAAAAAAAAAATTACCTTAAAACGCACCGCGGAATAAATCGTTATCGCTCTACTAGATTTCGAACTGTGTAGAATGATGTTAGTTCTATTTATAGAAATGGCGCGGTGACGAAATCAACCGACTTCAACTTCGACTAGAAGAATACGTAATGGGTTAAAGGTATAAAAATTGCAAGAAAAACTGGCCAGTCTAGGTTAGGAATGCCGAGTCCCGGTTCCTCCCGTAGTGGTGGAATTAACTGCGCCTTCTTCTCTCCTATTCAAAAAAAAAAAAAAAAAAAACATGTCGGCGACGATGGATATTTTCGTATCGGATTTAATCCGTAAAGATTTCGGACGTCGAAATGTCCATAGAGGTAACTGGGCGAAACCAATGACTTATTTCGACCGAGTTTCGTACACGTGACATTCCTCTTTTGTTTTGATATACATCATTGATGTTGACTTAACTGCTCATTGAAGTGTACGCCGGTAATGCCGTAGTAGTTTCTGATATACACACCCAACCGAACATATCCATAAAAAAATCTGTTAATTTTGCATATCGAAGAAAACTGTATTCAAATTTACGCAACAGAATGATAAATGCCGGATTTGAAGTTTTAGAGAACAGTTAATCCGTAAACTCAATCGAGACTGATAGATTTCTGCAGGATAGCATTTTTTATGAGACTCCCAAAGGCAACTAGAATATTTTTTTTATTATTCTTTTATAAATCCTAGAATTTTGTGTATAAATTTTAACGTTTCGAACCGAAAAAAATTTATGTTTATATATATATATGAGCGCAGTAAATATTTAATAATTAATTTTTGTCATTGCAGAACGAAGAAAAGTATTCGTGCTCTTATAAAAGAAAAAGATGAAACTGCAAAATATCAAATATATAGCCAAAGTAAGTAATTTCGTTACTCCTAATGAGATTATTATAATATCCGTTTATTAATCGATTAAGCGGAATAATAATACCTTTATAAAATCGTACGTTTTTGTGGTTACTGCACACGATTTTTATTAATTTGCGTCAGTCTAGCGATATGGCCGTAATTAAACTCGATTTACTTCATTTTTTTTTGTTCTCAGTTCACTTTCGACATCGGTTTCTATTTTTATCAATACGATAATTATCTTTGCTATAGAGTAATCTTAGCACATAATCGGTGACGGAAGTCTCCTTGTCGTGCTGCGTTACATTTCGTTGATACTGAATAGTAACGAGATGTTACTCGTGTGTGAAAATGAACTCTCATATTCTGTAAACAAAATTCGATACAAAAATAAATAATAGAGAACTCTTCATCCCTTACATATTTTTTTTTTTTTTTTTATAATGTATCATTATGCGTTTCTGTCCGAAAAAATTCGTATTATTATATACTTTATACCGAGTATTATTTTGATGGATTCGGTACTGGGTACTCGTGGGTGGCACTCGGAACGTTGGGATTGGTGGTTACTGGAGCAAAGTTTTGCTTTTTACAGTTCGATGGAGAAGGGTTGTCACCGATCTACGAGCCCATTATTCATTAAAGCTGGCTAAATGCAATGCTCAATTATTGATGACCATATTTGTCCGTGGCGACATATTGATCCCGCTATTTTTTATATGGTTAATCGGAAATAGCCCGAAGAAAGTGCTAGAGTTTGTTTTCATCCACGGTATTTCTTGTATAAACTCGAACGAGAGAAAAAACAAAACAGAAAAAAAAACGGAATTTTTGAATAATTTAAAAACCATCTCCAAAACCAGAAATAAACCAGATTCTGCGTTTCCGGATTTAAGAATTTTTCGGATTTCTGATTAAGGAAATTTTTGCTGGGTTATTTTTTTTACTAACAGAAAAATTAAATAGGGAGTATCGATTAAATATGCAATAAAATCCGTATAAAGTTTTTCGCTACGAACGGTCCGTTTAAGATTTTGGCAATATTAAATGTAACTTAATTGTGTAACAGCCTGTGCCTTCCAGAGAAAATGCGAGGCCCTTCAAAATTTAAAATAAAACTGTGGACAAGAAAATTAAAACAATGATATTTTAATATTTATTCAATTATAACAGAAGCTTGCTTACATTTAAAATGATAAAATTGATAAATATATAGTGGTAAAAAGCCCTAAAATCGTGAGGCCTGGAGCAGCTACCCTTCTGATAGGCACTGATAACCATTATACAATGCAAGAATAAAGTAGAATCAGTGATCAGTTGAACGTTTCTGGTAATATTCAGGGCCTCTTAATTATCTGGCCCTCTTTAAAATCGTTGTAAGGGTGTAAAAAAACAAAACAAAACTTAGAAAATTCGTGCCAAGTTTTTGTTATGCTAGCGTACTTTAGGCAGGAATTTTCTCTGTCACGATATATGGTAATGAAAAAGGGTACCAAAAATCACGGTCCCCAGCATTTGCCTAAGGCAAACGATGTTCCTGGTAGGAGTGCGTAAGTAAAGCTGTGCTACCTGATAATATGTTATGTGCAGAATCGGATCTATATTTTTTTTTGAAAAGGTTGAATGAAAAGGTTAAAATGAGTCCTTCCTCCTGAAAATTGTTACGTCCCTTCAATACCGGCTCTAGTGGTCCCTGCGCCCCAATGCAGCTTTCTTTTAACATCTACTCAGCTTTCTTACAATATTGAGAAAATGGTAATTTTGGTACCCCGTCTGCTTATCGAGTTAAGCCAGTACTAGGTCCTTTCAAAAGTGGTGATCTTCACGATAAATCCCGTCCTAAGTGGATGCAGAATAATAAAGTTCTGTATGCTAACCTACTGTTTTAAACCGTCACTCCTAGGGATAATTTTAAACAAAATTTTTTTTATATATTATAGATTATCGCATGGTGAATAAATCAGTTTTATAAGCAATAAATGAGCGAATCTGATCTGACAGAAAACAATAAATATAACCTTCTGTAGCATTAGAGCTAAAACATTAAGTTTTTTTTATTATTACAAAATGTAAGAGAGATGAAAATAAATTTTATAAATTTACAGTTAAAAATTTAATAGATTTTTATGGTACCAGATAAAACGTTCATCTCTCTTTTCACTCCATAAAAATCAATTGGATTTAAACGATTTTTCTTCTGACACAGATACGTTTTACACTTTTAACATCTGTTACAGTTATTATCCTTCCGTATGTTAGTCAATATAATTTTACTCGGCATTTAAAACGTTACAGATCCGCATGCAACGTGTCCTTGAAAATCGCATACAGAAGTACGTATATATCGCATATTGGGTTTCTTTAAAAATGCTGTATTTTGTATCCCACGATTATCGAAAACGTAATAACGAATTACGATATAAAAAGACGTGACAAAACTCTATTAGACACATAATAAACGAAATACACACACACACACACACACACACACTGAAACTTTATCGATTTTTATTCCTCCATATTCTTCCTTGTAGTAATGTTTTGATCCCGACCTTGAACACAAACGTCCTGCCTCTATCGATCTCTCTTCTCCATTCTCTTTTCTGCACGTAGATGATGCCATTCACGTGGATACACACCGCTCTATTCAGTTCCTCAAACATAACAGTAATACTAATTTGTATTTTTAATCTCCATATTTTGTCAATATGTAAATAGAAAAATTTATTTCATGCCTGATAGCTTATATATAATCCATTATCGTAGGTGGGTTGAGTGTGTATTTGAATGCTGTACAAATACTTACTTTACTCTATTTATTTATCTAATTTATAGCATGAAAAATCTTAACATGTGTAGC
>WUQG02409487.1:0-16435 GCA_011317285.2 Androctonus mauritanicus
CTCTTTGGCGCCTCTTAAATTTCGGCCTCCTCTCGATTTCGTATGTCGAACCGACCCTGATTGATTGCGAACGATTATTACGCAAATTAAAAAGTAAAAATTTAAACAAAATAATTTTGTAAATGATGCCAACCGAAAACGGAGTCAGCGTGTTAAATATGCATCATTCTATCATTGTTGCTAGGGTAGTAAAATTAAACATCGACTTCGTTCGCACGGCTCGCTGTATAATTCGATACGAATTTTTTCTTTTCTTCTGTTAACGAAGCAATTGCTATAATTATTTCGCTCAGATAATGGTGTAGATATCGGATAAAATTAGCATACCTCACTGATTATTTGCATAATGTAGTCGAAAAATACAGCAGCGCTTATCAAATATTATAATAATGTAATCAAATTTATGTTAATTTAACAGAGCCATCTTATGACTTGTGTTGGATTTCTATACATCACGCGTTGACATAAGAAAAATTGGGCACTGGTAACTGTTTAAAAATATTACATTGTGTAAGTTTAGTATGATAGTTATCATTTTTTTCTATGGGTTTCTTTATGCAAGGTTAAACTGTCAACTAGATATGAAAATCAGCAGAAGACAGGAAACAACTTTAGACTCATTTATCTAATGGAAAACAATATCATGTAACACATACACTGTGACAGCTGAAGGTTCAGACTGTAGATGAGGATATACAATCTTTAAAATCTAACGTTTAGTAATCATCACGTCGTTAATACGGGAGAGGTATCAATTAAGAGCACGCGCTAATAAATAACGCTCGTAACGACGGCGCGCATTAAGGGTTATTAGCACAACACCACGACTTCCATGGCAGTGTTTCTAATGCGAAATGTATAAAAATCATACTGGGGCATCTTTTAATGGAAAACGGTATCAACTACGCCATAAAACGCACATTACCGGACGAAATGCCATGTTTGAATTTTTTTTTCCAACCGGAAATGGAGTGACATCTTGCGGCGAAACACATCAGGAACTTTTTTTTTTATCCTCCTCTCACTCGGCGAAAAAGTTTTTCGTTCGCCTACTGTAACGTAACATCTGTTACCGAAACGTAAATGTAACATTAATAATTCAAACAAGTTAGGAAAGAAAATTTTTTCCATGTTTCTAAATTACTTAAACGATTTCGGAAGAGCGTTCGATTATTTAAATAACGCGTAAAAAAAAACAAAAAATATTTATCCGATTTAAAGAACGAACGTTTAGAAGTCGTTTCTCCGCCGGACATTATCAAGGACAGAAATTTTTATTTTTAAAACAGCAATTGAACCTTACGGCTGACTGACCTGAAGCAGTCAATGACAGTGGATTGACCCTCTTTTTTTTCTTTTCTACCAGTCACCAAATACATGTACTTTACGTGTGAATGAACTTTCCCAGAAAGATGAATAGAATTAAGACATTTATATGTAACTGAAACAACTTACACTCAGTGTTTTATTAAGACAGTTTTGTTTTCTTTGGGATTAGTTCGATAAATACAAACACGATGCTATCATTATGAAAACAGTAACAGAGCCATTTATCTTGTTGTAGATAAGAGCAATATATCTTAAAGACGACAAAATTAAAAGTCGATGATCGTTTATCATTTTATGCGTGTAGTAGGCCTACATCACGCAGTTAAAATGTATGGTCTCAATTTTATCGCACTGATACACAGTTTAAAAACCACGCGTTTGGCCGAGACCCACCATAATTTTCTACCACACGAACTAGCAAAAAGCGCTGCCCGCGTAGGGCTTCAAAAATCAGTAGGCGACAAAATGAGATGCTGTGAGTGAAAGTATGTGCTTTCAGTTCCTGCTTAAGTACTTTATAAATAGCAAACTCATATCTGTTGAATTGCTTTAGAACAATAGACGATTTTTTACTGAGGACTTTCACAGCAATGCTCTGGTAGTATCAACAGTTGAATTGCATATATTAATTTTTACAGCAAATCTTTTATTTAGGCCTAACAGTTGATTTATTCAAGGACTTTTCCGTCTTTCTGGCAGAGTACATGTGTAGAAATATTAAAATGTAGCGCGATTGTATTAATGTATTTTTTTCCTAGTTTGTTCGGCCGAAACGTTTTCTAATCAATTTTCTATCGGACATAACATTAGCGCCGGCGCTTTGTATAATTATGCGATTTCACTAAACATCGTTTAAAATTTTACTCTTCCGAAAACCAATATATCTTATCTTTCGAAAGCGAGAAAAAAACATCCAATTTTTGAGTAATAGAGGTAGTCGGTAACGACCGCAGCATAATAGTCGATGTCTGCGATAAAAGAAACATGTTGGGTTTCTTGGGTTTGGCAAGAATCTAAAAATCGATATCAGATGTTTACTTTTAAGTTGTTGCTTCGATATTGAATTTCGGTACATTAAATTTCTAATACGTGGCGACTAATTCTGCTGTAAGTAACTTTCTCAATAATGGTTGGAATCTGTTATAAACAACTACATAATGACAGGGTAGTGACCATCTGTTTTCGTGTGTTTGTAAACAATGGGTATCAACTTGGCCCCAACCTTGAATGCCAGCTTCATAGTAAGAAAAGTGCACGAACTCTCGGCAAGACCTTGAGAGAAGATGAGATGGCTATTTATAGAATTCACGAAAACGAGCCGTTAGTTACCTGCTATCTCATTCTTTCCTCACTCCCCCAAGAATGGTATCTTCTGCAAGGTCGTTCCACATTTCAGCGGAAGGATACAAAACCTGCCAAATCGGTAACTTGGCACCAGACAGAAATATTACAATTTTTACTAAGAAAAAATATTCCACCCGAGGAATTAATACGTAAAATTTAACGAGAAATTCGCGTGAACCATAACTTATGTAGGCATTCTAAAGTTATATAATTTATGTACAGTCATGTAGGTCGAACAGTTGACTACTTATCCCTAAAATACAGGTCGCTTGGCAAGTCCTTGCGATAATACAGACGGTCCTATATTTTTATTACGCAACTTTAGGTCTTTATAATTGATCATCTGCTTCTAACAGGATTTAGGATCTTCTAACTGGACATTAAAAAATAGAGTTTAACGATCATTTATAGGGCTGTAGATGTTATAGATCTTCCAGACAGCGGTCTTTAATACATCTTTAGAGATTTGCTACCGATTCGTCTCTGCTGTACGTACAGTGCAACTGCAACAACACTGCACAGCATACAGTATTGTATATATTGTATTTTTCTTTCTTCGGCTTTAACGCAACACTTGTATATCTTAAATGGGAGTGGTATTCTTTGTTCTCGGGATGTACAGTGAAAGTTAGCAGTGCCATTGTTGGAGGTTTAAATCTGTAGGATCAATTAGAAAGGCGATTGTAGGAGTTTAATTCA
The DNA here is from genome assembly GCA_011317285.2 of Androctonus mauritanicus. Taxonomy (NCBI): domain Eukaryota; kingdom Metazoa; phylum Arthropoda; class Arachnida; order Scorpiones; family Buthidae; genus Androctonus; species Androctonus mauritanicus. The sequence goes on from WUQG02409487.1 coordinate 3,373, forward strand.
ATAATATATTGCAGTACGGATACGATGTCTTGCCTATGCGTATTTTGTTAATAAAACAGTGTAAAGTATATTAATTCCTTTCTATACACAACTGTAAACTGTGTAGAAAGGAATCAGTGTACTTTACACTAATTCCTTTCTAGCACGGTAGTGTTTTTTATTTTAAATTTTGAAACAATGCGACACATCAGATTCCACGGCAGACAGATAATCTGTTCTAGAAAAGGAATCGACTTTTTCTTGTTGGAATAAGTGGAAAATGTACAGTTAGCAAGAAGCAGACAATCGATTCTAGTTATACGTTTATTGGTGCCAGTAAATGCCCGAAAGGTTGTGCAAGGTGACGACTTTGTTGTTAATGCGGCTGTTTGGCCGTCTGCCATCAACTTGTCTTCCAGAAAGAATATATTCATCGAAAAGAAACGATTTACCGAACTCGCTAAACTTGTTGCACCAATCTCGAACGGCCAAATATTTAAAAAGAAAGAATTGAACAATGAGGTTCGTTAATGACAGGGTGATATAACGTAATCGGAGAAAACGTGACCCGATTATACAAACCTATCCGCGGGAGGGGATAAATAAAAGCCATAAGTCGTAACCAGCTGCAAAGGCGGAAGTGACGTCATCGACCAGCTGTGTAGAAGGAATGGTTCTACCTTGAAAACGTCTCTATGGCAACAGCGACAGCGCTGGAAGTTCAGAGTCGACGACAACATGGCGATTTATGGACAGATAAGAGACCCAGCAGATCGATCGTAAATAATTCTCAGACCATACATCACCAGGGGATTTACGATTTCACACTTGGATGAAGAGGTTAGCGGGGATCATCTTGCTAATTACTGTATACGTGATTCATCTATTGTTTCCTCCCAAACGGGATGCTGTTGCGTTCTGTCCGTCCATCGACCCCGGGACCGTGTGACAAATGCCAAGTGACACTATATCCGTCGTTGAAATATACCACAGGAACGTTGCCTCCTGGCGCGCATCCGCATTTTTAAGAAACTTAATTATAGACTTGTTACTAAAGAATGGCGCACAATACGCGGATTCAGGCTATTTTTTTCTTTTTATATTTATAGAAAAAGCTCTCTTATTTAGATAAATGGAAGCAGGCAACGGGAATCGTGCTATCTACTTGGGCAATCGGCACGTGATCGGTAGAATGAAAACAACTCCGCTTGGCACATCTCCAACTCAACTTCTCGCTAGATAGAGCGGACGTGACGTCACGCAACACACATGACGGGATGGATAGCATCAAGTTCATGACCCGAACTCTGGCATATGATTGGTTGCAGGCGGCGGTTATTGTAGACGGCATCCCGATTCAAAACAATAACAAAAGCTCATTGTAATCTATCTCTCAACAGAGGTTATGTACACTAGTTTAAAAATAATGAAAGGGTTCTAAGATACGCTGGCATTTCTTAATTTATACATTACTTTTTACGACCCTTCCAACTTTCTTTTTTATTTAGCTTCTTAGAAAACTTTTTATCGAATGTGTAATTTAGATATCGATGATACCCGGAACTATCCAATTTTATTAAATTAAAAGAAAAAAGAATTGTTATCTAATTAATCTTTTGCCATAATTTTACTTTTATTAACACAATATAATTTTGTTTTTAAATAAACTTGTAATTTTAAAAATGATTTTAACTTAATTACAGATAAATTTTTTTTTTTTTTTTAATAATTATGTAAATCAGACACTAGAGGGTTTCATCTGTACAAGTTATCGTTTGGTCATTTTTAAGATGGAAGTTGACAGTAAACGTAAATATTTATTTTTAGAAAGTAATTACAAAAGCTTTACTTTTATTATATATATAATAATTTATTTTAACAGAAACTGTGATAAAAGGCGCATTTCTAACTGTAACAATATCATATTCGAAGTTTTTAAGCTCGACGACATCTAAGCTTGTTCAGAAAGTAGATTTCAAAGACTAGAATTTCTTCAAAATCGTTAAAAATAAAACAGGTGAGTTAATGATAAAAAATAAAACGATAACAGAAAAAAACTTTGGAACTGATAATCTCCAGATATATTTATATATACAGTACAGTATTTTCTTTAATTTGTCAGCGAATTGTTTTCTCAAACGACGAGTTAGCCATGTTTGAACTTCATCCAAATTTAATTATAATTTTAGCTATCAATTTTGAACCAAAATAATACATTATATGTTATAAGTTACTGTTATCGCGCTAAAATGTTGGCAACTGCCAATAAAATTTTTCTAAATACCGTTACAATTTCTCTAAGAAATTCGCAAAAAACAAGTTTTCCTATCGAAAAGTATATTACGTGATATCGTTTTCGTCCATGTAAAGTTTTTAATAAAACAAACTTAACGGCAATATATAAAAAAAAGGGGACAATTACTAGAGATAGAGAAATATATGGGAAGTCTTATAAAATGAAAAAGATAAGAACAGTTATATTAACTGCTTTATCTGCTGTTTATTGCTTTTAAAAATAGCTTAAAGCTTCGAACAAATAAAAACGACATTAATAAAAACGACATTAATAGATTGTCAAACCGATCGAGTATATTAATTACAAGTTAATGATATAAGTAAACAGTTAATTGTTTTTAAACTGTTTTCTTCTTCTTGGATACGACAACATTCGTGCCATCATGAAAGAATTTCGAATTTTACACTGATTTATATTACGTCACCATATTAACATCAGTTTAAATTTTACAAATTACTCAAGTGTATTGATTGGGATGCGGATTTTTCCTAATAATCTATTTTGCACATCAAAATTTGCTTCCAAGTGTCTTATGATAATCGATAATTTCAAGTTTAATTTCATTAGTGACAGTTTTATACGGTAAAAAAAAAAGTAAAATATACTTTTTCGACTGAACCAAAAAAATTCCAGATTTTTAGGAAGATTCCGACGTGTCATAAAAATTTATACTATATGATACAATTGAAAAACACAGCAAAAATGGTACCGATCAATAGGGGTCGAGAGAGAGAAAATATCCTTAATGAATCGGGGGTCAAAGGTTAACGATATATAGAGGCTGAAAGTTTCACAATGCTTGTAGTTTGGCACTGTGCTACGGTGTGCTCTGCTACCTATGCTATTTAGACGCGTGTATATCTCGTTAACCTTTGACTTTTGACGCCTAGTTCATTAGGGATATTTTGCGTGTCTCAACCCCCCTATTGATCGATACCATTTTTGCTAGATTTTGCAACGTATGCAACTGTACCCACTATTTTATTTAAAAATAGGCGAATTCTTATGAAACACAAAATAAAATCAAACTATACACTGCCAATGATAATTGTACGAGATACATCTAGCACTATGGCACTATCCTGCCATAATGCTAGATGTATCTCGTATCCTAGTATCGTATAGTGCTAGATGTATATACCTCGTATCCTGCCATAGTGCTAGATATATTCGCATAGGTGAATTCTGTTACACACATTCTTTTTTTTTAAATAATGTAATTAGAAATTTACACGCGTGTTCTATTTTTCGCTAGTTCAACCCGAAAGTAGGGGGAAAAATTTTGATATGTTAATAGAACGCGGGGGAAAAAACGTTCAAACGACTATCTCAGAATTGTTGAAATTAGATTGAAAAATCGAGGTTTTAACGAATTTCCTGTCCCGCGAATTGGGGACGGTCTCGATTAAACGCCTGTCTCGGAAGTTCTCACAATTTTGTTTCTATAAAACAGATTAAACCATCTCCATTAAAGTAGCGAAAATTCGAATCATCTTCTTTCACGAATTTTAATTACGCTATTTCCATCACATCAAGCGTTTAAAAAATTCTAAAATATATTTGCCAACAGTTTTTAATCGAATTTTATGATTTCTTATAACGTGGGGATAAATTTTAAATCATTTTTTCACGAAATAAGTTAAGAAATAAAAAAAATATATATATAACGTAACAGAGTATTAACAATTATAAAATCATTCCGTATTATACAACACAATATTGTGTGTTTAAAAAATTTTTCCTGTTTTGTTAATGTACTTCCGTAAACAGAGGACAACTACAAAAACACACGCAGGATGTTTCGTAACACAAGTATTCTTAAAATACACTTTATTAAAGTTCAAACGTAATCTTCCGTAGGCTATGCCTACTCTCGTGATCGAAATAAGCGATACTTTTCTGTATTGTTTACAATAAGCCACGTGATATTCACGAATATCTTTTTGGATGAGTAAAATTCACGTTTTATAATTCTATAATCAGTATTTGTTTACATATTTTTATACAAATTTGATGCTTGTTTTCGTTAATGGCGTTACATGACAGTTTATACTTTATCACGCAATTTCTGTCTAAAAACGCGATTGGATAACACCTGCATGTGTCAGTAAAACACAAGTTTTAATAAGCCTTCGGGCTACGTGATAAATTTGCATTATTATATATATTAATTGTTTCTGGCAGTATCCAATGGTAGTGTTTTTAAACACAGTTCACAGTTTCACGATCGCAGGAGCGTTGCACTGAAACAAAAAAAGGATTAAACAGTTTTTAAAGTATTTCATAGCCAATCACGTGTAAGCAAACATGTTGACGAAAGCTGTATTGTTCCGAAAACTATTTTTTTTTTTTTAATCTCGCAAAGAAAATTAATTTAAATAGGAAGCTACGACTGAATTAATGTTTAAAGAAAACGATATCGTAAGTTATTTAGCGAAACAAAATTATTAAAAATCGAAAATTTAATTATAATATGCACAAACTTACTAGTTTAGTTCGAGGTCTGGCGATATTCGAAATTTTAAAAAAAGGATGAACCGCATGCAAACTTCAGTCTTGAAACGTAAAGCGATTAGCGCAGATAACAGGAAAACTTTGATCAGCTTAACCTCATTAGGTTTATATATTTAATTCCCGTATTCAGGTCAAGTTGATATTTTGTTAGATAACCAGATAATACACGAAAAGCGACGAGTTTCCGATTCAAGCGTGTTAAAAAAAAAATTAAATTCGCGATAACAACGAACGTCAAACGTGTCAACCCGTCGATTTTTGAAGCAATGCAGAAGTTTTCTTAGGAGGTACGCCCGTATAGAGGCATTAGAGGTCCAAATTCGCTTACAAGGACATAAAAAGTCAGAGCGTAACGTCAAAATTAATCCCCGATGACCCGAACATATCTTTATACACGACGATAAGAGAAGAAAGTTATAAACGATAAGAGAAACTCGCCTGGCTGATTATGTTTCGCTGCAGGCACACTTTTCAATTACGAACAATGAAATATAAATAATAATAATCTCGGCAACCATTCCGATTTAATTTCTTAAAGAAAGGTATTATGATTAACCGCATTTCTTCGGCAGAAAATTGAAATTTGGTAAACTTGCATGTTGCGCCTTAATTTGCAGATTTTGCTGCACGTTCGACCATGGCGTGCGGCCAAGCGAAAAATGCAGATTATTTTGTGTGGTGTTGACACGTTACTATAGATTACTTCATCCTGCTAGATCTTATGATTTATGTCGCGATATTAATCAGTGGAAGTAAGACGAAACACCGTTATCAAATTATGGAGAGCTTCCAGAATGGCAAATTTATTTTAGAAAAAACAAAACGAGCTAAGAAACTAACACACGTTAATTATTACGCACAATACGAACTCATTGACGTGTACGAACGAATAATGTGTCCAGTAATAAAAACAATCGCAATAATGGCATCTGTTGTGTTATGACAACACAACACAACACTTTGACTCGTATGGCAAAGGCGACGACGATCTATTGTGACCAACTGTGTATCCTCCAACAACAAATCTTGCAAATAGTTTATAGTTTATTGACGACGACAACGAGGTGTTCTAAACACCAGAGTCCTGTGTTTACACACCACAAAACGGCTCACATCAGATTAAAAAACTATTAGGATTATCAGGATTCTAATGTCCGTATCTGGCGATACACACACCACAAATATAACAGTATAAAGTGTGATAAAAATAAATCTCCTCTTTTATTACATCCGTATTTTAAACACAACAGATGATTGCCTTTAAAAAAAAAAAAACTGTATCCCCGACAAGGCCTCTTCCGCGTTTAATTACGATATTTAAATGCGATACATCGACAATAACAACATTGTAAGACATAAATTTAATCCAAAATTAAAAAAAAGTAATGCAGGAATAGGCAGAGACAAAAAAGATCCCCATTCTGTAACCGCAGTTGCTATAGCGACGATGACGCAAATGTCGAAATGGTGTTGTAGATTTTAAACAACTTCTGCAGACACCAGAAAATTTATGTATCTCTAATAAAACGGATAATATATATATCCGTAAAATGTTTCAACCTTATAACTTCGATATATAGTTTATTCACTCATACATCTTCGATAAAAATAAGTTCGAAACTGATATTTTTTTCTAGTTTAGGGAATTTTATTGCTGATAGGGAAAATTCCCTTAAAAATTCGAATTTTGAAACGGCTCGAGATAACAATAGCCGCTATTCTTAAAAAAACTTCTGTTTTTCTCCCGTTAGGGATTATTTCTCTTATTAAGGGGGAAAACAACGTTTTCTCTAGGGTAAAACATCCGAATTTTCCCTAGCAGTTGCGTAACGTGTATTCATTTTTGGAAATAAAATTTTAAGGCAGAATATAAATTCTAATTATAGCGAGTTTTCCGTGTTTGCAAAGTTGTTGTTGTGTTGATTCAAGGAAATTTTATTACATTAATAAAGAAAATAAATATGGTCGATTCACAAAGGGGAATTTTTTTTTTTTAATTGGTAAAATGATTTTCTTTCCATTTAAACAGAAATTTATTCAGACACGAACAAAGGCAGTCATCAGAGATTTTTTTTTTTTATAAAAGTTAATTTTTCCGAATGTTATTAACGATTGCGTCCTTGAAGTTATCCCTTGGATACCTTTCAGAGTCGGAAAATTTTCGTTCTTTGGCCTTGGATGCGCGATATACGAGACAAACACACAGAAACCTTATTTATAGTCGTGATTATTGCCATATCTTGTACTTTTTCCTCACGTCGTTATTATTATTTTTTTAAAATAATTTTCGTATACTGTATACAACCCGATTTATGAGAGAGATTACATAATCGCATAGAAACAGAACGACTAGTGTCAGAAGCCAGAACAGAAGCCTGTATTGTGCTTTTATAGATAAAGGAGATATAAACAATAGAAATGGACTTTTGACGATTGTTAAAAATACTGTACACATAAACTTACACACACAAAACACTCATACAAACACAAACACTCACACACCACACACACACAAACAAACTTACACACGTACACACACAAACACAAAACACTTATACACACACACAAACACTTATATACACACACAAACACTTATACACACACACAAACACTTATACACACACACAAACACTTATACACACACAAACACTTATACACACACACAAACACTTATACACACACAAACACATACGCACACACACACGCACGCACACACGCACACACCACACACATAAACAAACACACAAATCACGTTGTAGATTATAAGATTTATACTGTGTGATGTGTGTAATTAAAGTATTTGTGTGTAAATTTAATAAGTTAACAATATAAATATTGAATTATAATTAGGAAGTGGCATGGTTTGTTTAGTGAGTTCTGGTATTTTGTTACAGAAGGCACGGGCGTGTGCAAATGATATGTAGGTGCGTATACGTGATTATTATTTGCAAATAAAATATTACGTGACTTCGTGTATGCGTTTAATTGATAAGCTGGAGTAATAAGGAAAAGCTAGGAATCACCTGATCGCCAATAATCAGGAGGAGAAAGAGGAAACGCGTACAAACTGCAATAAAACTTCGTTTCTAATATTTACAGTTAGAAGTACGATCGTGAAAAATGCGTAACAGAACTACGCTAATTCTAGAATAAACAACTGAAGATAATTAGTTTACGTAACAAACAAACACATTCGTTTATCTAAAATAAACCTTGAACCGATGCACTTTTATTATTGTCGAACCGCAAGTATTTACTAACATTAAAACACGTGATACGTCAGCGATTGCGAAAGCGTGACGTCATCCGCTCGTCGACACAAAAGCTGGTGTTGACATTATTATGAAATGCGCAAACGGTGGCGCATGTGGCTCGGTCCAAAAATCCCGAGATGCGGCCTTATCGATCCCCGAAAAACCGTTTTCGTATAACGTTATCGTGTCAGCCAGACAAAGTTTGTTTCTTATTTTAGAACATTTTCTAACAACGTTATTGGTGATGGGCCAATAACCGTTAATAGATAGTGTGCACACGACCACGTTCCGTCTAGTTTCAAGTTTTGTTATTAATAACGAATTATTCTGTCGAAGCGCGAAGTTCCGAGATCTGTTCGTTATCGACAGGTTTTTCTACAGACTAGAGTAATAAATTACGTCAGGAACAGAGTAAAAATCGTTTCCTTTCAACTTACTAATGATCAATTACGTACATTCTCTCTCTACTTTTCTTCTTCTTTTTTTTGGCTCGTTTGGCTTTTCAGGAAAGAAACATTATGTCAGAACTCAGTATCGAAAATCATTAAGGGATGGTTCAATTTTTATATAAAGCTTTAAGAACATAATTAAAGACAGCAACCGTTCATTGTCTATCCATGCAATTATCAGAGCATGAAAAAGGCAGAAAGCTAGCAATGATAACTATATCTCTACCAGATAAACAAGTTATCCTACTCTTGTAATTTTAGAATATTAATAACAATACCGTAGAAAGTTGATAACCTTTACTTTCCATTCAATTAAATGTAAAAATTTTATTGACATTGTTTACTAATCGCAGTTTCTTGATTTAAATAAGAATATCCGCATTAATCACCCTCCTTAGGCGAGAGAACAATTCTCTTGGCACGTGCACTTACTTAACAAATAGTTCAAATTACAGGGAGAATGCCATTGAGCATATTTTAAGCAAAATTTTTATTAATCCCGTAAACAACTAATTTGGCATGTTTTCGAATAATAAATACTCTACCTTGCTCCTAAAAAACTGTTTATTAAATCAGCAGTCGTTTTATGCAAACCGTCATTAAAATAACACTCTAAAATATCAAGAAAATTTACTATGAATTGGTAAAGTTCACTTTGACCAAGGTGAATCTATATGTGTCACACTAAAAATATAGCAGCAGCTCAAAATATAAAATAAACTAAATTTAAGATAAATGATTCACTGAAAGGTAAAATTTAACGCATTTAGAGAGTTTTAATCGTTAAGTTTAATGTATTTTTTACTTAGACAACACTATAACTGATTATTATTTATTTTTTAATCTTACAACAGTTTTACTGCAAACCGAAGTTGTTACATTTTAATGTGCATTACAGTTGTAAATCAAAATACGATGGAAGTATCGAAAGATAACTGTGTCAGTTATCTTTTATACTTGTCGTACTGACTGAAATTGTAAAAGTTATATTTAACTTTTAAAAAGTTAAGAAAACTATCAGATAGAAAAACGGCTCGGAGAAGTTATAAATTACTTTCTTTGAGATGATGTATGACTTTTTATAGTACTCTAGAACATTAAGTGACAAAATGAAAACAGAGTCTGATACATAACAACAGTTAAAAAGTAGAAAAGGCCAAAAGTGACTCAACTATCAAAAAATAAACTTGGAAAGCGTAGGAAGTTGTAAAAAAATGTAATTTAATATGGATGATTTTCAGATCATAATTTAGACCGGAAAATTAAAAAACTACTCTCAAAATGCATAATTTTAAATAAAATTGAAAGAAAAATCGAATTGTAAAATTTGTATATTTAATAGATGCAAGTACGAGTTTAAAAATTTTTAATTATTGCATTATTTAATCATTAAAGTCAAAAATTTGCAATTAATGTGCTTACAGTGATATTAATATGCTGAACAATACTGATATTATTTTTTAATTTTTCTAATTCTGTATATAACATAAAGCAAAAAGAAATAACAAACAAAAACTGAACATAATGGATAAAAAAAACACACAAACACAAACACACACACACACACACAAACACACACAAACACACACAAACACACAAACACAAACACACACACACACACACACACACACACACACACACACACACACATTATATATATATAATGTTTCTATATACAGCAGTTTTAATATAAGACACAGGGAAATCCATTGCATCCAGTCGCTTCTAACCTATCTTGCTTTCTGCCCAAATTCTGACCAAACCCCTCTCACCGTCCCTTCCCTGTTTATCTTTCTAGTGTCACCTCGAGTTAGCAGTCGAGGCTCGAGCTGGTTCTTATAATATATATATATACACTATCAGTGCCTTTCAGAGAAAATGTAAAGACCAGGACAACTAAATTTTTGAGGCCCTTCAAAGTTTAAAAAAACTGAACAAGAAAATAAAAACAACAATATTTAATATTTATTCAATTATAACATTTATTTCACAGAAGCTAATATTTAAAATGACAAAATTGACAAATATACAGTGATAAAAAGCTCTTAAAATCGTGAGGCCCGGGGAGCTGCTCTCTTGCCTCCTCTGATAGGCACTATATATGGTTTTCAATACTCAAACTATTTTATTTAATAAATTTCATTTTCATTACTATATTTACAATGAATATTTAAGATAATTTTGCAATATCCATACATTATCGTATATTGTATACTATAATTCTACAAAACTTCAAATAAAAATGAAATCGCTTGAAATTACATTTTAAGATCTTAAAAAGCTATCCAAATGGTGTTTGGTGAAAGCTAACCTCTTATTAATACAAGTTTTGTAAGACAATTATCATAGAGATGATCGTGACCCAATTGCATACGTTTGCCGTTACAAGGTGAGCTATTTCTGCTGTTCCCAAGAAAATCAATCTGACGACACAAATGCAAAACATAAAATTAAGCAATTGCTACAAAATTAAATTCTTTTCCTTCTTCAAGATTATTTATTTAAAGAATTCTAATCTCGTCCTCAAAAGTTCAATGTTTTGCACGATTTTAAGTCAAAGGACTTCAGATTTGTTTTCATTGTATTTAATTAAAAACAATTTGAAATATTTAAAGAATTTTTAGCAATCAAATCCAGAAATAAAATTTATTAAAAATCAATAAAATCCTTCGATATAACAAATTTATTGAACTTGAATGAAAAACAGTATTTGTTAGAAACATTAATTAATAATTTAAAGAAAAAGTTATTTAATTCCGTTTATTTATGAATTATTCACAATCGTACTTGGTACATAATCTATTGTTAAATAATCATAGTTCTTGAGCAATCCAAATATTGTTTTGTATGTTGTTATATAAATTATATAACTTTGATACATTTCGAAAATTACTTAGCATTTATTTATCTCATGTAACATCTAATTTAATGTTGAGAAGAATCACGACATGGCTATTTTCTTTAATATGACAATAAAACCTGTTCAGCTGTTTTGTTTGTTGATAACGTATAAATTAAAGAAAAATGTTTATATCATATTGTATTATTAAGTATATTGTAACAATAGTTCAGAAAGATAAAATAGTTTAATTATCTTCAATTACTGCATATAATTTATTTTTAATCACTGATTCATAGTAATTTTGATATTTGTTGTTGTATGCCAAATCTTATGCTTTTCCGAGTTTCAAAAATTCACTACGGCACCAAATGTCGTTTACTTTATTATATATTACAGGGATTAAGTTACGAGAATTAAGTTGTGTATCATATGTACTGATAATTTTGAATCTCCTTAAACAGTACACAACATTACTTTGCCATCTATCATGAATCAAATAAGATAATAATTTATGCTTAAATCATTGCAAAAATAAATTTATATATATATATCGAAAGAAAATTAATTTTTACACATAGACACTGTTAGAGTTATAAAGGATAATTTTTTTTACTACGTGACCAATAATTATATGATGGTAAACAGTGCGTATTTTATGAAGTATCACATTACTAAATAAAAATGAATGACTAGATTTAAACAAAAAAAGGCTATAAATCTCAGAATTGCTTATTTTCCTGCAATTATAACTTAAGAAATTCAATTTTGTTTCTTCAACACGAGTATTAAAAGATATGCTATCGTAGAATATATATTCCAGACTCCAAGTGCCGGATATATTAGCTTATATGATAAAAGTATGATTTAGCAGCTATCTCATATCCAGACTGTTTTTTTTAACTGATTTGAAATTATATAATTTTAAACTCTGAGATATTGATAGTTTGCCATGTCTCAGCTTGTTGGATTAAAGCATTTCTCTAAGAAATGATACTGAAAATGTTTGAATTATTAATTCTCATATAAAAGAACAAATCGTTAAAGCAATAATCAAAACAGTACTCGGAACAGATATCAGTATCTTATTACTAGTAATTAATGAAACACAACAAATATTAACGGCTGGTATATTCTATTAATGGTTAGCATTTGATATAATGCAATTAAGTAGACTTAATAAGACTAAAAATTATTTCTTCTATTCACACTGATATTAATTGCAGTATAGGTTCCTTCTCTAAATGGTGCTGTTCTGATTATTAAAGCAATGAAAATATTGCTTTAACATCAATACATTTTTATTTAACTTTATAGATTAAATACGACACTGAAATTTATTAAAATCATAAAGTTCTTTAAAACATAACATTTTATCATCTCAAAGTAAAAAAATAAAAGTAAAACTTTAACATCAAAATTTTAATTTTTTTCACAAAAGTATCTTTCGAATAAGAATAGAAATATTCTTTGGTTTATGATACTCTTTCATTTATGGCCAATACTGTTACAAGATATTTTTTGCACACTAGACGAACAAGTATATTTGTTTACCTTTATGTAAAATTAAATAATCTATGCAATGACGAAGTATCCCTACTCAGTGTCCTAAGCATTTTCCTAGATGCCTATCTTACCATAATAATACTACATATGCAAATTTAGAAACATGCATTCACAATAAATAAATAAAATAAGCACTATAGAGCAGTCAAACAAAAAACTAGCACTT
>WUQG02409498.1:0-16434 GCA_011317285.2 Androctonus mauritanicus
AAGGGTTACAGTTGTTGATAGCGTGACAGGCATAAGGGATGGTTTTTACTGCTACCGTTTATACTGTCCATTCACGTTTTCTCGGCTATTACATTGGGGTTTCCGCAATACACATGCGACGACGCCTGCTTAACACTGACTAATGAATGGTTGCTGAGCTTTTTTTTTTTTTTGTCATTTTATTGAGTGGAAGAGCTGCCTAGATGGTTTAGGTAACTCCCAAGAGTTAAAAAGGTATTTGTGTTGTGTTGGCTGTCGCTTGGGAAGGAAGACCCCTTCCTGTACGCGTTGTGTACATGTCGATAATTGGAACGACGGCTTAAAATTTTATGCTGTTTTCCCTTATTTAATTAGTGTTTTGATATCATTTTAAAACGAAATCTGGTTGGGACTGGTTAGAAAAGTTGATCAAAAGTAGAATTTAGAGTAAAAGACACCATCTACACTTACATTGAACTACTGCTGCTAAAAATAAAAACAAATGTTTCAGTTAAAAAAGTATACAGTTTATTAAACGTTTGTTACATAATTATATCCTATTCTGTTTACTTTATTGCTGACGTAAGTAACAATGGCATGTTATGAAAAGGCTAAGCAAAATCCGGATATTTGAATGTCAAGTAACGTTCCTCTAATCCTCTAATTAAGTTACGGATATTAGAATTTAGATCTGTCATTCTAATAATGTGTCGCAAACGATAACTAGATCGACGAGAATAAGGGGGGGGGGGGGAAAAAAACAAAGTTTGATCGTCTTTTCTTGTTTTTCGAACGGACCAAAAAAAAAAAAAAAAAAAAAAAAATCTAAAGAACGACTTTTCGAAGAATTTGGGCGGAGAGATAAGAACTTCCGACTTGTTATTGTTTTTTGTTTGTTTTTTTTTTGATGATAAAATATTAATTGGACGCATTACATAATTATACCGAAGCAAACAGGTGTCAAATTATTTAACAAGGCATATCTAATAGAAGAGCTGACTAATTACTGCTGACTTATTTATGTAGGGTGTGTCTGGCGTCGTGTTACTTTCATCATTGTTGATTGCACAGTCGTCAACAAGCGCAAAAAAAAAAAAAACTGCAGTTTTCTTCTTCATTCTGTTAATGCATCGAAGCCGATATATATATATAATGCTTATAGCTGAGCATAATTCAGAATTCGCATAAAATTCTCTCTCTCTCTTTTGTTTCATTAAATATTTCTTCCGTTTTCTGTCCTAATTATATTTTACATAATGCTGTTAACTTTTAATAATTTATGACTATTTGCTGCTCTTCACACTCTATAAAATTATAACGCAAACGGGCAGATAAAACATTAAATATTCAGTTATATTCACTGAATTCTTGTAATAACGTATACCGCATTATCAGCTTGTCGTATAACATTTAATGAAATCTTTTAAACAAAGTGTTATTGAACAATCATAAAACAAAAATGGCGATAATCCATACAGATTTTTAACAATCGAATGTGATGATGCTCCTTTAACACAGCGTTACGCAAAAATCTAAGCAAACTATATAAACGATCTAATATTTAGAATCTGGCCAGCAGGTCAGAGCGTCTAAATATTAGACTCTTGACACTAACCATTGAATATGAAGATTTAATAATCATTAACAGTTTGATGTAGGATTCGAAAATGTATATCATTTGAGTCCTTACGTTGGCGTAACAACGTCCTAAACGTATTTTATGCTTTACTTATTTAAATTTCGTTTACACGTCGGAGGACCGATTGATAGTTGTTGTAACAGCATAACGCGACGATGTTCGCTAACATCGTCACACGGCCTATGGCCAACCATAGCGTATATTATCGATCTCATTCTGGTTCATTTACCATCTGGTATGCTATATCACCTTATCGATCCGATAATTATTATAGCTAGCACCCGCAATGCAACATTTTCCTATACCGTCAGTATACTTTCTATAAGCATAGGCTGATACGAAATGGAAATTAACCTAGGCATTATCGATCATGATCTATATACGCACGTAGTCGTAAGAAAAAATTCCAGTTGTTTATAATGTGAAGAATATATACAGTGTGTATATATATATATATGCCGAGTACATAAGTTTGATCAATAAGTTTTGATCCGAGACATTCACTTCAGTCACGTTATGAGAGTTAAAAATCGATCGTCGGTTTTTGGATGACATTTTCCAAAATGGAATTGAAAATAATGTTTGAGAGGCAGCTGCATTAAGGTTATTGGATCACAATTAAGGTTTTAATTCGTGAGAACAGGAATAGTTTAGAAAATATGCAGAATAGAGGACGGTAATCCGTCAGAAAGATGATATGCATTAACTAACATTCGTCTTAATGAGATATAAGAATTTAAAGACGATCCTGATTTTATCGTTTAACAGCGGTTAAAAATCATCGAAGAGATTTTAATTTTCATTTTTTAATATTTTATTTTTTACATTTTTATTTACATATTCGTCCATATGCTGTACTGCACACACTCTGCTTTTATTATGGTACACACTTTTCTTTACATCGCGATTTTTTCTACTACCTGTGTTTCGATAATTACCGCACATGTTTGCTACTATAACGAATCTGCTTAATTTTATTACTTCGAGTTTATTTTAGACGAAGTACTCGAAAGAAACCAAACATAAAACGAAAGTGTCCGAGTAAACAGTTTTTTCCCTGTTAAAAAAAAAAAAAAATTATGTTTTGTTAACTTCACAATACTATATATACTTCGCTTCTTTACATTTGTTCTTTTATTTATATCCCATCTCTTTCTAGACGTAAAAAAAAAACAACAAAAGTAGAATTTAAAAAAAAGAAGAGAGAATTTTTACTTTTCTTCTTCTTCGTTCTTCCAAACTTATTTCGTCACAGAGTAAAGTCGTTGGTAAAGATCGAATCAGATGATTGAGCATCTTATGTTCACCTTTTATTTGCATACTTTCTCTCGTGTCATAAACTGGTTTCATTTCGCGGTCATGCCAGCGTAGTGATGCATGGATTAGAAGAGTGTGTGTGTATGTGTGTGCTTCTCTAACGACACATCCCAACTACGTGAATAAATTGCAAAATATCTCATCGATGAAGTTCGCATAGAAAGCCGGTCTAATTTACGAAAACTTGGAAAGTAAAGATGCAAAATTCGTTTTTATATTCTCGATAGAAAATATAAGAGTTATTTTAATAAAATAAATTTCGATTAAATTACGATTTTCTTCTTCTTTTTTTCTGTAGAAAATTTCGTTAAGTAACGATTAAAACTGATAAGAGTAACGGGAATAAGTTTCTTACTTACTTGATTTATTTTAAAACTGAATCAGCCTCTCTTTTAAGAGAAAGTTTTCCATGTTATTATTCATTTCTCTTTAAGATAAAACACACTCCTCCTCTTAAAAATTCAGCATTATAGTAGATATCTTTAAAGCTTCTATAAATCAAACTATCACGAGATAGTCAGTTTTTTTTAGTTGTGAGAAAATATGGTACGAAAAAAAAATTATTATTTTAACTATTATTAATTAAATATAATTTTAAACGAATAAATCATATATATGTTTATTTTAGAAGATAATTTGTAGGTATACTTCGATATCTGGAGAATGTGCATGGAAGTAAAATTGATTTTATTACTGGAAACTGAAAGAACTATTATTAATTTTTCATTCGGAAAATACAAAATTAAAAGCAAACACGGATAAAAATAGGTGAAAAGATGAATAGTAGAGTAGTAGGGGTAAGAGAAATGGAAGCCAAAGTTCATTTTTGCAAACCAAACAAAGGGAAAGTGACAAACAAAAATTATAAAGTGTGATCGATGCGCTTATTAATAATTAGAGTGGAAGCTCAACCTGGCTGACACTAATCTACCTACGTTGATCTTATCCCCGGGCTATCGAAACTTACCCGATAGGATAGGGAAATTTAATTTGAGTGAAGCTACATCCATCCCATCTCTCGCCATTGTTTAATTTTCCGGCCCTGGGGCTATCGTCTCTCCAATGATGGGTTTATCGCCGATAGACGTTGACAATGTTTTACCTATCTACCCAGAATCCCTCGCATTTAATTGATTCTCTTCCTCTGTGCTTCATCTGTTCCGCGGTTGCATATTGGTTGGCCGCATTTTGGTCTCATAAATGGATCTGCTATAGTTATCTTCTTGTTTTTTTTTTCTTTCGTACAAGCGCGGGAATCTTTTTTTTTTTTAAATTCAAATTTGGAGAGTTAATTCTTTTTACTCCATCAAGATTTTGATTCCCACAAGAGAACGCAAACGGTGTCGGAAAACGAACGATACAAATTATTCGAAAATCGGAGTTAAAATCTCTCTTTAATTAAATATTTACACGTAACAATTAAATTATTAAAAATAAAATTCGACCGGTGTTAAAAAGACACACAAACCTGTGCTACCTTAATGAAGTGCAAATGCGGTGAATGGTATCGATTTTTCCACCAAAAATATTTAATTAGCTTTGGTTACATACTAAAAACAATAACAGTTCGCTATTGTTGTTGTTTTTTTTTTAATCATCTAATTTCGCTTTATATTTACGAATGTATTTCCTTCTTAATTTTCTGTCATTTCGTTCAAAAATCAACTAAAACCGAATTTAAACAAACAGCGAATCGCCAGTCGGTAACGATGGAGACATCCGCGATGATGGACGATATTTTTTGACTATTTTTTTTAATTATGATAATGAAAATAATATTCCCGATACCTTTAATCTGTTATCGAACAGAGTTTCGGATTCAGAAGAGGCATCACTTCAATCGCGATTCAGAAACGGTATAAGAATAAAAGGAGAGAATACGTATATCAGCTGCGGCTACAATTAAAAATCGAAACTGTTTATGGATTTTTCGAAATTGCATTTTAAATCTTAAGTGCCTTCTTTAATGATATAATGGACGATAAGGTACGAGTACAAAGAAATGACGTAACATTTAACTGCCGTTGACAATTGTTACGAGTAAACAATAACTTCTACTCTTCCTCTAACGTTTGCTAATGTGCATCCGATTTAAACGTCTGTATTGCCGGTTAAGTGACGTTCCATTAAGTATCCTATCTACGGATAAACGCGTCGATATTAATAGTGTTATCATCCATTATCGTCTCTCTTTATTTTTTTTCTCTCTTTCTCTTTACCTTGTTTAAATTACGTCAATAATGTACAGAAAATGCTGACAAACTGATAAAATGTTATAAATAAACAAACTTCATTCCGGATTTATTATTATTATTATTATTATTTTATTTATGGAATGCCTTTTACAGATCGTGGAAGGTGTAGGAGCATTAATTGAATATATTTTCCCCAAAAGCCGTCTTCAACTGCAGTTATGTTTCTTTTAAAAGCTGAACAATAATACATGAGACTCTATTTGGAAATTTTTAGAATTAAAAAAAAAAAAAAATCTGTTAAAATGCTAAAATTAAAAATTTTGAGAAAACGAATCAATATTTGTTTTGCAAATTATCGTCGCTTTTAAAAACAACAGGTTAGGGGTGCAACAAATTTCGAACAGTACAGCCTCCCATCACTTACAAAATAGGCACAGATCTAATTTTAGACGAAAAGCGTGTGATCGTAATTCTCTACTAACAGAGAACAATTCATAGAAAGAAGAGAATCAATTGTGTTTTATTTCCGTCATTCATAGTCGATGTTGATCCTTAGCATTGGATGGCGTATTTGATACCCCCATAGCCATGCCGTTGTCTAAATTCGGACGGCATTCTAATTTACATCTTGCATTACCGTTCCTGTTTTCTTCCGTTCCATTCAGATTAGCTTCCATGGCGTGATCGAGCTGATCTGCTCCATGGATAACTAGTGGCTGTTGTTCTACATTTTCTAATTCAACCGTTGATTGATTTGATCCTGGAGAATCTTCCGTAGCAGGAATAGGTTCGTTAACGTGAGGTGCCACCACGTGGACGATGTGATCTTCCTCGTTGCCTGTCTGTTGCAGGATAGCCGGTAGTTCGTAATGATGGAAAAAGTACAGCATGGAATGCTGAAATAAAAAAAAAAAAAAATGAACTAAACTTCCTAAAGATAAAATTGCGACTTTTAATTAATGAATACTTACCTGAATAAAAAACCATGAGGTGAGAAGAGCTAGACCACTATATTGACCATTGAATCGGTAGTCGTAAGCATAGAAGGCGAGGTGATACAAGTAGAAGAATCTGTGGAATTAGGAAATTTTTATTAACTGTCTAAGAGAGACGCTATCATAGATGAAGACATAAACACGTGACATAAATAAACGGACGGATTTTTTTTCCCTTTTTTAAAAGAGAGAAATGGAATAAGCGTTTTGTGTAGCTCCATTCATCATTCTTAAGGTGGTCGGCGAGTTCTCGGACGAGATTACAGGAGCAGTAGTGGCAGTCAGTCCTAAGGGAAATAAATTTTCTAGCGTGCGAGATTAAAGGCCTTCGAATCCCTTTACTATGTGACGGCAATTTATAAAGGTGGCACTTCGATTTAAAACTATATCCAGCCTGTTTTCTCCCGTTTACAGGCACACTATTATTAAATTAGCGTAACAGAAGGGGGGAAGTCCAATACATTGTTTTAATTCCATTAAGGTCAGATGCACCCATGAAAGAGTTATGGAGCAGGAGTACCCATGGGTACCCAATACCGCTCGTTCTGCCTGCAATATTAAAAAGGTGACAACAATGGTTTGCGGGAGGCTAAATAATGATGGCACTCAGTGATCCATCATAGGGGTCAATAGCCAGTGACGTTGCCTAAGGGATCGCGTCCTTCTGTGTCGCCTTGCCTCCGGGGGGACATTTTCTGCTATCTCTCCCTGAACGGCGGTGCAAGCTCGATCTAATGGGACGCGCTTTAAATCGTGGACCAATCATAAGGAGAAGGAAAGGCGATACTCGTCCTGCAATCAATTGTCTGATCACAACGCAGATGGATGATACGTAATTACAACACGCGAAGTAACAGTTACACGTGGTTAAGAGATCGAATTACTCGCTTTTATTAAATATATAACGTGGAACTGGTTCAATCAAGTGACGAACGGGATCGTTTACTACATCGTTGATTAATTCGAAGGAGAATCTCATCCGTTTTAGTTCCGGCAGTATGTAATTTGCAAACAAATTACAACTTGACCGATTTGCCTGTTATCTTGGACAGACACCTGCTAAGGCACATGGCATCGAATATTATTCAAAATCGAATTCGAACCTAAACTATTACCGATCCTTAAGTTATTGCTTAATTCAGATGTAGCTAATAGTATTTATTAAGCTGCATCTTAATCGTATTCACAATAAATTTTCACTAAAGGAAATGAAAATAAACTGCCACATAAAACGATGGCCAGTAAATAAAACTTTCACCAGACATAGTCTAATCAGCAGCAAAAAGAATTTCTTTCGTCGATTTTATCGTTCTTGTTACCTGCGACTTGATTTGTTGTATCAATAAGTCGGAGACGAAAAGCGGAGAAGAGAAGAAAAAACTTTTTTAAGTAGAAAAGAAAGAAATGAAAGAACGGAATTGAATCTTTTCACTGCTTCGAAACGATCGAGAGGGTAGAAAAATATGTGATTTGTCTGTCGCCGGATGGGAGAGGGAGAAAGAGAGAGAGAGAAAGAGAGAGGTGGGGAAAAAAGCCTCCGCCCAATCAATTCCTATGGACTGGTGGGAGATGGATGCAATCCCAAGACACTTCCAACCATAGTAGAACTGTTTGTCTGCCTCGTGTACACACCATCCTCTTCGTGCACACATACACATGATGTTTCATGTTCATCGGTATCTTCAATTGACTACAATCCATTTTAAGTTTCGTTTAATGGCTGATTTTTGAAGGTTGCAAAAAATTCATCTTTCCAAAAATTAAATAAGAATTAGGGAAATAACAAAAGTAAATGAACTAAATAAATTTATTTCAATTATAAATAAACTGTTTAATATTTTTCTACATTTAAACAGAAGAATACTATATTAAATTAGGTGTTACAACCCTACATATTTTATAATTTTTCAGGAATGAATTTGAACTTCAATTTTTGTAGTAGAACTAATTTTCCATTAAATTATCAAAGTGCTTTTATATTATATATACACTCAGGTATGTACTCACATACAGAGATACAAATAAATATATATATATATATGTATTATAAACTCAAGTTTTTCCTATCCACCCTCTTAATGTCAGAAAAACGAATTTACTGCAGTGCAGCACCTATAAAAGCAGAAGAATTCAACTTTTATTCTGACTTAAAAACTCTGGACACCAACTGATGTCCCATCCCAAGTATACACGGTTTTTCCCTTTTATGACTAGCAGCATAGACATGACAAGAACAGGCCAAGAGAATTGTCCAGATGGCTTGGGCAGCTGCACTATTCCAAAAACCTCCATTCTCCAGTCCAATAAACCTTCTCTCTTTCTCTTTCACCTTTTCCAACCCCACTATGGGTAGTGAAAAAAATGAAGTATAGAAAAAAAAATAAAAAAAATGGAACTGCCAGATGGTGAAGCCTACTCCTGGGAATTATCGCTTTAAAGAAAACTATTATATTTAATTTCTGCCTTTATATATCCTTTGATGCTATTTTGCATCTTGAAAAATGCAGTTCACCCCATATCTGTTACTTATGTCATCTATAAACACAATATTATTTGAGCAACAAAAACAGACTTACCTCAACCAATGGCACTTCGTGATTGCTGTGTGACAACATATAGCATCATACTGATCTGCTACCCATACTATTAGGATTATATAAAATGCTGTAGTTGTATCATTGAAAAAGTCTGACATGATTGCTTCCATTCCTAATATAAAAAGCAAAATTCATTAAATGCTTAAAATTTACCAAAGAAGAATTAAATAAAAATTAGAAAAAGTTAATGAGCAATTTAAAAAATATATATATATCTAAAATTTATTAAGACTTTTTCGGCTCAGTAATAATTATTTTATTAAAATAAATTGCATTAATATAGTATAGCATTAATTGCATTTTATTAGTACTGTACTATAAAAAAATATTATATAGTAACATTGTCAATTGACAAATTTCAAAACACAAAGATTTAATAAAATCAAGAAGGAATGAACACAATCTTTTAATAGTAAATGATTAAAAATTTAAAAGTTAATTAATTATTAAATACTGAAAAAATAAAAAATACTTACCAACTAATGCTAGAATAACAGTCAAAAGAGGAGCAGCAGGAAAGCTAATTGTAATATTAAATTCTAGCATATGTAGCAATTCCACTATAAAAAAAGTAAATTGATTTTATTAGTTTATATAAAATATAGGTAATATTGAAATTATGTTTAAAAAGTTAACTGAAATACAATATTAAAAAAATACACACTAGGAATAAACAACCTTTTCGAAAACAACCAATTCCAGATGGAAAAAATATTTGCAAGATGCATTATATAATTAATAAATATATATTTAGTAAAAATTCTGAGTTGTGTGTTAATTTTTATCTTTTATTGCTATTCTAGAACCTAAATTGAAACAATAAAACTGAATATGTGATATTTTTATGACACCTGCAACTTCTATATTTTGATATTAAAAATATTCATAGAATTAATAGTAATACAATGAAAAATTATTTAATAATATTTTTATGAGAATAAAATTATTTGTTGGTTAATGTTTGATTTTCTTTTTCTCTTCTGAAATTGGATTGCAAGCTGCATAATAAACTTTGGAGGGACTACATTTTGTTCATTCTTAAAATACACAATTTAATATACCATAAAAAAATGTTGAAATGTGATGTATATAATTGTCAATTGTTTAAAATGTGGTCTATAATTTTTGTTTTTTTCAATATTTATCATCATTAAACTGAAGAATTTAAATGAATAATAATTTTTCAATAATGTAATCAACCAAATATATTTATATAAAAGAAATAATTGTAACTTAATCAAAAATCATAGCACTTTTTATTTTTTTTAAATAACTGAAAAATGAAAATACACAAATGCTGAAAATAATAATTGAATACATGATGATGATCTAGAACTTTGTCTATAAAATCTGGAAGGGTTCGAGAGAAAAACAAAAATGGTAATGGATGTAGATTTGAAAAATTATTTATTCTCAAGATATTGTCATGAAAGAAAAAAATTTGCTTAAATTTCAAATATAATTAAACAGTGATTTTATAAATAAAATTTAAAACTTGTATCATCCATCAACCACAGCCAATATCTGTTGGATGTGCATATCAAAGGTTGCATGAATCATTTGATATGCATACTGAATTCATTGCCATAGTTCTTGTTCTGATAGTGACTAGTATTGCATATATAATAAACAAAGTGGCATACTAATATGCATGTACCTCTGTAAAGATATGTAACAATAAATTGTATTTGTAATTTATGATCAATTTTGTTTTGTAAAATAAATCACTTCTGACTTTTATTCACTAGAACTTATTTTTTGCTTTTATCATCTTAACATTCTCTAAGATTTTATATAGCATTTTGGATCATATTAAAATAAATATGCCACTATATAAATTTACATCCATTATATATTTAATAAAAATTTGTTATTTTACAAGAAACAACATTTTTTACTTATTAAGTTCATCATCATGAACAGATTTATCATATTTGAAAATTGAATATTCAAAAAATTTTGAATCACATTCATAAAATATAATTCAAAATTTTTATTTATAGAATTACTATAACTCTATAAATAAAATAACTATAGAAATTTTTATTTACAGAACTAAATTATATAAATACAGGAAGTTTCCAACTTATAATGAGGTTGTGTTAAAAAATTTCAGTTGTAGTTCTAATCAGTCATAACTAGAAATACAATTTTTTGTAGGTGTAAGATTATAAATGGAGGTTACATTCCACAACCACTAGAACTTAGAATATTCAATATATTTAAAAAAATAGTAGTGTACAATATTGTTGAATAAACACTATTTTTTAAAATATGGAAAATGTGTATTTCATACCTACCAGAACTTTTTATAGATAAAAATAAAGAAAATACCATGTAAAAACAAAAACTGAATGTTATTTTTGTGTGTCTAAGTTTTACCATCTAAATTCCTAACTAAATTCTGTACTACTACAATACAGTATCAAAGTCTTTAGGAAACAAACTTTATGTTTCTACCATTGTCCCAGCTTGGTCGATAGACCATCATAGTTACAAGTATGCACGTTTAAATCATACTTTAGATGCATTATATTGCACTGTTCCACGGTCCAGGCTAAAAAAGAAGAATTTAATAAGATCATAAATGAAAGAAAAGTCCATGGATATAGTTTTAAATTTATGAAAATGATTTATGATAAAATATTGAAAGCAGAAAATATTAATAATCAGAATAGGCAAGTAAAACAACTAAGTATATCCCAACAACACGGCTGTCCCCAAAACCAACAGACGTCTAAAATATCTGTCAGTGCCATCATTAACTAGAGGAATAGCTGCTATAAATAAATTAACAAAGAATCAAGAGCTAAAACTACCATATAAGAGAAATGCTATTGTCTTCCAACGTTTATGAAATGATAAGGATCCTTATCTATCAGACCAAAGAGCTGAGGTCTATGTTTTGCCTTTATATAATGAAGACCTTAATAAGCAGGAATAGTACATAAGGCTAACTATAAGGAACCTAAAAGATAGAATCCAAGAACACAAGGCTGAAATTAAAAATGGAAATCTAAGAACAGTGTTAGCAGAAAAGTCCTACGAGCATAATATACAAATCAAATGGGAAGATGCAAGAATCAAAATCTTATAACAATTTAAAAGAAGGCTTGTTGCTGGAATTATTAGAAATATTACAAAGAGGGCAATATAAAAACATCATTAATGGACACACAAGTAAGGAAATTTCTATAGTGTGGCAATACACTTTGAAAAACCAGAAGCCGATAATGCAGCTGTGCAATACATAACAACTTAAGTGTCCCGTTAAAGCCATTTAATTTAATCTTAATTTGCTAATTTTTAATAAATTTAATTTTAAATATTCATAAAAATTTCTTTACTGGGTAATATATACCCAGTAAAAAGTAAAATTTATATACATCTTACGTATTATGTATAAAATACATTATTATTATTTATTAACAGAAATTATAGTATTAATAATTTTTAAAAGTTTGTATTCTATTATGAGATATATGTTCGAAAACGAACTGAAAAACTTTTGTATTCTGTTCTTAATGCTGAAGATGATTGTATACCAACCGAAAACATTTTGTTAAAAGTTTTAGTTATTATTTTTCAACTGCTATTTAATCTTTATTTTAATTGAAGAATATAGTTAGTAAGATATAGGAATGCAATTTTACATTTATTTTGTTATGTATTTTGCAGTTATATAGTCAATTATGTGCTACCTTTTTAATATTTTATACAATATTATATTACATTTATAAATTTGTTTCTTCAATTTAAAAATAAATATTTAAAAATTTTCAGTTAATTTCATAGATTATATGAGAAGTTTTTATGACTACTCAATAAAAAATAAGATTCAAAAATCTGTATATTTTTATATAAAAAAAAAAATGATTGACATCATCATATAATAAATTTTTGTACATTCAAAAATTTATCAATATTTATCAGCAAATTTCATTTAGGTGAATACTGAGTCAGCAAATTTTATTTAATCAAAAGTTCAGTTGGCAAATTTGTCATTAATACTCTTCATTAATCATTTCTTGGATATACCCTTTATTATAAACAAAAACAATAAAAACATTTTGAATTCCTAATATTTGACTAATATTGAGGATTGGCATGTATCTAATGTGCAATCTGCCTCAGATTATAAATACATTTGCTTCAAATTAATAGACATGGTGGTCATTCACCAATATATAAAAATCCAAGGAAAACTAACTGAACTTATTATAAAGAAGACTTTAGATTCAATCTTTCAGTTATTTGGAGCAGGTTTTTGCTCAGTGGTGGATTTAGAAATAATGTCTGAAAATTGACAATTGTCCTATCATCAAAATGTTCTAGTTAAAATTACAGGTATATCAAGGCAGGCTCTTTGATGGAATAAGCAGCTTGGTAGTCTTAAGATTTGATGATAGGAGGCTTTTTAATTAAGCTAAAATAACACATGATGGTACACATATGGAAGTGCATTTGTTTGCTCTCACCAGATGTTCTATCCAGATTAGTACTCTCAAACTGCCAGATGACAAATTGATTAATATTTATAAGGACTCATCAAAGGAACTCTTTTGAATATACTATCCTGGATTTATTTTATTAATGGATCATCTTTTATAGGCGCAATCAGATCTTAATGAACATTATTTATCATGCCTTGAGGGAGAATTGGAACCTCTTGTCAGGAAAGTGATCAATCAACCTAATATTAGATGGGGCTCTGAGTAACTCTTAGTCTTCAAATCTGCTGGGCCAGACAGTATTTTGCTAGTGTTTTTACAATAGGGCATTGACTTATGACCTTGCCTTTCTGCAATATCTTCAGTAGTTATCTGGCTTTTACCTATATTCTTTGGTTACAGAAGCAGGTAACGGTTTCATTTATATCTAAGCCTGGGAATAGTTCTTACAACATTCTTATTAAAGATGGTGGAAATATCTTATTAAAGCCTGACATCATTCTTATTAAAGATGGTGGAAATAATGGCAAACAGATTTACTAGAGATGGAGTTATAATAAAGTCATCTTTATATTGTAATTAATTTTCCAATCATTAGGGCAAATCAAATAAAAATGCTCTTTGTAAAACATCATAAAGAACATTTACACATACTTAGAGAGCAATTGGATAAAACAAAATTGCTTTAAGGATATTTCTTGATATCTAAGGGAATTTTACCCTATTTCTTCTGAGTAAATTAGCCTTGGAGCAAAGAAGATAAAGAATTTTTGTCCAATAATTGTTTATTGGAATGGTTTCATGCTTAATTACAGGATTGTTTAAAACTCTCTCCATGAGGAGGAGTTATAATACTGTATTTATGAATACAGACTATGGGACTATGGGTCCATAGGGAAATGGTCTCTTTCCTGATGGTAGCTAGTAGTGAATGATCATTTAGCCATCAAGGAAGAAATATTTCTTCACTGTTGGCTATGCTGATGACATAGCCAACAGTGAAGAAATATTGTGGTGGAAAATTTCCCAACCTGGAAAATTTGGAAATTTGGATATTGTGGTGGAAAATTTTCCAATCTGTCATACTTATTTAATATCTCAGATATTAAATAAGTATGACAGATTGGATTAATTGTTAATTCAACAAAGACTGTAATTATATTTTTTACATGAAGAAGATAGTTGATGCGACTTCCAGTTAGTATTTGAACCATCACTTTTCAGCAAAAAGATTATAGTTTTCTGCTGAAGTCAACTGTCTTAGTATTAAATTAGATAAGAGATTGACTAAGAAACTACATATAAAATTTGTTGTTATGAAGACTTGTAAAGGCCCTATGGGCTTATAGAGGAATTTTGAATAAGATATGGTGACTAAAATCAAGATTCTTGTATTGGCTATATGCTATGGTTGTGAGATTTATACCATTATTACCCTATACTTCCATCATTTGATGGCAGAGTGTATTCAAAAGACATGCAGGACTGAACTTGATAAAATTCAAAGAATGGACTGTCTGAGATCAAGGATCTATAAGGACTGCTTCTACTGCTACTTTTGAAGTTCTCTTGGATGTTCCTTCCTCTCATTTACATGTTGAGGCAACTAGAAATCATTCTGTATCAATAACATTCCTGATAGATTTATCTTAGACAGTGGCGCAGATGTCAAAATCATCAACAAAAATATGTATGAAGCAATTAGTAAACCAAAACTTCAATTGTGTCAAGAAAGAGGTTAGCTTTTTGATGGTTCCATTTCTACTCTTTTCAGAAAAGTGTCCACTATGTTTGAGCTTGATTGAATTCAACTTGAAGAAGATTTTTATATAGTTAAACACAGTTCCCTAAATTCCTCAGAGTGGTCTCCATGGATAATTTTGGACTTCTCACTCAAGTACACCAATGCTTCAATCAATCATCTCTAATGGCAATGGACCATTCAGCACAACTTAACAATGACAATATAGCAACAGATAATTGTATCAGTTAAATCTGAATTCTCAAATGTCTTCAAAGTGGGTTTGGATCTCTATACAAAGCTAAGGCAGCTCTTATTCTAAAGCAGAGTGCATCTCCAATCTACTGTTGTGCAAGACTAATGACATATGCTGCATATGTGATCATTGGCACTGAGATTGATAGAATTGTTGCATTAGATGTAATTAAACCAGTCAACCATTTCAATTGGACAGTTAAAATCTTCGTACTGAAGAAACCTAAAGGAAAGCCCATCTGTGTGTGTGGACTACTCCACAAGTCTCAGTGATGCTGTTCAATTTAATCAGCATCCATTGTCCCTGCCAGAAGATATTTTTATAACACTTAACAGGTTGTATTTTCTTCCAACTGGATCTCTTGATATCTATCTTCAAGTGGAACTAGATGATGCTTTAAAACTGCTATGTTCAATCTCTATGCATTTTGGCAATTATGAGTATCAGTGTCTCTCTTCAGCATAAAATCTGGTCCTGGTATCTTTCAAGGCATTATGGACAAAATGCTTGTAGGACTTTCATTCATAGCAGCCTACTTAGATGACATCATCATCATCATCATCAATCATAATGTGAATAGCATCATAAATATCTGCACACTGCATACCTGTTCTTAGATATCAATGACTACGATTTCCATCTGCACTTGGATCTAAATGCTCCTTCTTTAAGCCATCAATTAAATATTTAGGTTTCATCATTGACTGTAAGGGTCATTAGCTTAATCAGAACAAAATAAAAGAAATCATTGACATGTCAACACTAACAAACTCCTCAAAATTATGTTTGTTTCTTGGCATGATCAAATTACTATCAGATATTTATCAACAATATACAATTTATTATATAGCCTATAGATGAATTATTAACTACAGATAAAAGTTGGAATTAAATTTCAAAATGCCAGGACTTCTTCAATAAACTTAAAAACATAGTACAATTGAATCTTCTCAGCCATAATGATCTGAATCAAAAAATTATCATAGTAGCTGACTCTTCTATGGAATCGGAGCTGTACTCCAACACCAATTTGCCAATGGTTTCATGAAAGCCATTGTCATGTTTTCAAAGACCAACACTTGCCAAGTGCAAATATGGACAAATCAAGAAAGAAAGATTAGCTCTTATTTTCACAGTCAAGAAGTTTCACAAAATGCTTTATGGCCATCATTTCAGAATGTCATCCTTAGAAGCCCCATGGCTGTTAATGATCCATAGGGCCTCTAAGGATGACAGTATTAATGAATCCATGTATTTTGGATCT
>WUQG02409520.1:0-16432 GCA_011317285.2 Androctonus mauritanicus
AAACTACGGCCCGAGGGCCACATCCGGCCCGCGGACAGATTTTGTCCGGCCTGCGGAGAGCTTGCATACTTGAAAACAGGCATGATCGCAATATTTTTTCTATTATTAGTACCTCATGCATCGGAAAGTAAAAACATTTTTTTATATGCAGCCCGCTAGAGACCTTACAGAAGTCTGTGTGGCCCGCGGTCAGAAAAGTTTGCCCACCCCTGGTTTATTATGTTATTTTATTTTATGTTATTTATTTAAATTTTTATTTTACTTGTTTAATTTTATATAACCATAGCAACGTTCTGTTTAGATTCTGCACACAAGCTGTTAGACATTTGAAATTGAGCTTGAATATATAGCCTGAAGATGGTACACAGAACCAAAAACATTAGCTATTAAGTGTTCAATAAAATCTTTGTAATTATCCTCAACTGCAATAAGTGCTTGAATGTTATATTAATAATATATCTGATAATTCTAAGTTATGTAAAAAAAGTTTAAAAAGTGCAAAAACTATAATAAAGTACTATATAAATAATATTAATGCATAAATATGACATACAGATATAAATTAATATTGCAACAAATGTAAATAAATAATAAAGGTTAATTTCAAATATTTCCATACAGATGAAATATTTGAATCAAATAGAATTTATCACTTATCTCTGAAATCTATGAGTTCACTTAACAAGATATACATTATAAACTCATAAAATAACAAAGACAATTAAACTAAAAAATTAATAAAAATGTTGCGAATTGAATGTAAGCTTGTAATATTTACTAACAATTGTCATCACTGTGCATAAAATAAAAGTTGAAATGTAAACATTCAATTTAGATTAGCAGTATTCATTAAAATTTTAATGAGTACTGCTCATTAATTTTATTTAATGAGCAGTACTCATTAAATAAAATTTGTAACTAAATTATAACATTTAATTAGTTCTATAAGAACTAATTAAAATGTTATAATTTAGTTACACATTTTATTTAATAATTCTATTTTTTTTTGTTAAGTGAAACAGATTTATACTGATATATATCCAATTAAAATTAATTTATATATATATATAAATTAATTATTAATATCTTTATTAATTATAAAGATATACATATATATCTTTAAATTTATTATGAAAACTTATGTGTTGCATCCAATGAATTGTCTAGAACTATACTGTACTATACTTCGGAAATTTTTTGAAAGCAATATTCTTTGAACATAGATTATTGTAAATAAAATAATATAGATATATTTTTCTATTTTTAAATTATTCTGTAATATTATTCTAATAGAATATCTTTATTTAAACTTGTGTTTATAGTTCAATATTTGCCTATGCTGAAGATGATATGCTTGTACTGAAAAGATTACAATTTCTAATAAAGGTGTTTATACTTTGATTCCCTGATCCTAAAGTGCTTAATTTTTTGAAATTATTGATTTTAATATATGCTCAGTTATCTGGGTTGAATTATCCGAGTTGCAGATAAACTAGGATTATTTTAGATGTGCTATCATGAAAGATTTTAAATACCCCAGATTCATTTCTTTATTATATCTCAAATAACTAGTGATAAAAAATTAGAATCAAATTAAAATTACAAATATTGTAATAATTTCTTGCTGCAGATTATCTAGGGTAATTCATTTCCCAACCTGATAAATTGAGAGCATACTGTATGCAGTTAGTTCTAGTGAAAATAATATAAACTATATTTATAGAAAAAGATGGTGTATTTATCTATTTTCAAACTTTACTATTATTGTATATTGGCTAAGCAATAAACTGTGTTAGCTTGCTGATAGTTAGATTCTTAGATATCAATAATAGATGGATCACTATACAAATATTTTGATGTATTTAAATTACCAAATATGTAATTTAAAACAGACCCTGTTCTAATTATTGATAATAAATTTAATTTGAAATCAGATTTAATTTTTGAAATAATATTGGAATAATTTATTAATAATATTAAAATAGATAGTTCATTATTCTTATAAAAAATTTTTATAAATTTTCTTACTTCTGTCCATTCTCTAACTTTTTGTGTAACAGCTAAAATATTTGTTTCTTGACACCATAATGCTCCTACAAAAGCACCCATACTAACTCCTCCTACCATGTCTATAGGAATGTCAGCTTCTAAAATTGCTTTGATCACTCCAATATGAGCAATTCCTCTAAAAATAAAAATTATTATTAACTTAACTAGTAATTCAGTGATCTTTTTTGCAAATTTACAAAATTGCTACGACTAAACATCTCTAGAATATGTAATAACTTTTATTGTATTTTTAATTCCAAATAAAAACATATAACAATGTATCACAAAAAATTTTATAACAAAAATTAATATTTTATGTAAGGATTTGAAAAAAATTTTCTCGAAATGGGAGCAGATTCTCTGTTTAATACATGAAATGTATTATTAAGAATTATTACTATTAATACACTGTTCTTTTTAGTGATTAAATTTTGTTTTATTTTTATATCTATTCTGAATAAGAGTAGAAATGTAGGAATTCAAGAGTTTACAGAAAATCAATATAAGCAGCTAAATGATAATGCAATTTTTAAAATTAAATTTTAATAAAAAATTATATCATGGAAAATTTTCAGACATCCTTACTATCTGAAATAACATGAAATTAAAATATAATTAATAGTTAGAAATGAAATATAATATGTTCTTAAAGAGAGAATAACATAATTTAAAACATCATTTTAAAAAGTGTTATTCAAAGATATGATTAGTTTTTGCTTTTTATAAATATCACTCCTTAATAAGATTTGATAAAAGCCTGAAAGCTATAAAATGTTATCTTGTTATTAAAAAATAATATCAAGCTTTGGCACTGAAAATGATATAATTACAAGTACTTGATGTGAACTACTCACAATAATAATTAAATTTTATACAAAGTTTTATAATATTTAAATGACTACAAAATAAGCACTTTTTGCAGTGTAAAACTATTTATTAAAATTTAACAAACGTTTTTGGCAAATAGCTCTCATCAGATTATAAAAAATATTGAACAGAATCTCATAACAGAAATAAAGATTAAACTAAAAAAGAATGTTACTATGTTGCTATGGTTACAATATAAAAATAACTATTAAAACAAAGTATTTAACTATACAAAATAAAATTAATGCATTGAAAAATAAAAGCCCAGTTCAGGAATCAAAAATAAAATTAGCACAGAATGGGCATCAGATTTTCAATAGCATACAACTACGCTGGAGAAAGCTGTTGGACAGGTTTTTCATTTAGAATGTTCTCTATCCTCTGTCTTGCGATGATTTCTAGTGTTTCTGAAGTTGTGGCTTGGTTTGATGTACTCAACTGCCTAATGATTCTCTTGCTTGGTTCTAGTCTATTTACAAATCATCTGAATATGTTTCAACTGACAAGGCAGTCATTAATTTACCTTTAGATATATCTTTTTTGTGCTCTTTGACTCTTTATGTTATTGTTTTGTTTGTTATGTCTATATATACAAATTTCTACATTGTCCTAGCATTTTCTACTGGTATTTTATAGACTAGGCAGAAATCTGCATATATAGGCATAACAAAAAGAACACTAACACAAAGAATAGAGAGCACAAAAGAGATATATCTAAAGATAAATTAAGCCTTGCCAGTTGAAGCATGCTCAGATGATTTGCAAATAGATTGGAACCAAGCAAGAATCATTAGGCAGTTGAGTACATCAAACCAAGCCACAACTTCAGAAATACTAGAAATCATTGCAAGGCAGAGGATAGAGAACATTCTAAATGAAAAACTTGTCCAACAGCTTTTCCCAGCATTGTTGTATACTATCGAAAATCTGATGCCTACTCTGTATTAATTTTACTTTTAATTTCCAAAAGTAAATTAAATTTTGAAAGTATTTAATTATACAAAATAAAATTAGCATGTGCTAATTTTATTTTGTATAGTTAAATACTTCGTTTTAATAGTTATTTTTATATTGTAACCATAGCAACATAGTAACATTCTTTTTAGTTTAATCTTTATTTCTGTTACAACATTCTGTTCTATATTTTTTGTAATTTGAGGAGGGCTATTTTCCAAAAATGTTTGTTAAATTTTAATAAATAACTCTTCACTGCAAAAAGTGCTTATTTTATAATCGTTTAAATAGTTTGAATAGTAAAAGCTGTATAAGGTTTACTATGGATCAAAGTTCTATAGATTAAAAAAAAAGAACAAATAATAAATAAATCATAAATATCAAAATAAAATAATTATTTTATTGAAGTCTAGAAAACTATTTAGGAATTTCAGAAAGCATTAAAAGAGGCAAGTTTCTAAGAATATTAGTATAGTTATTTAGAAATTGCCTTACCAAATAGTTATATCAAAAGATAGAAAAGTCTTTTAGGATGATTTTAATCTAAAAAGTTTTTAATTTATGATGTTTTTGTTACTTACAAAAAGTGATGAAGATTTGAGAAACAATAGAATTTCATTGAAAAAGAAGATATGCAAATTAAAACAGCATGGCATTATGGCTTGATGTTGGAGAGATCTCTATCTATATTGTAAATTAATAAGAGCTGATAATTACATTTCCTTCTTTGAGCACCATTAATCACTACATATGAGTCTGTGCATCATTTTCTGTTTCTAAATGTTGATCCAGTAACTTTTATGATTTCTGGCAGCATAATATTCAGCCAAAATGATATAATACATTATATCATTTTGGCTGAATATATATATTATATATTTTCTACAATTACAGTCATGGCAATAACTTAGTGACACTAACATTTTTTTTATTTAATGATTAATGAAATCACGAAAGAATGATTATATAATATGAAATGCAATAATATAATAATAATTTTTTTTTGCTATAAAATAGTGACTGTCGAAACGTTGTTAAGCTTTACTAAAATACTAAATTTGTAATAATAGATTAGGATAAAGTTAACAAACTTAATTTTTAAGAAAATAGTTTGTTATAAAAAATCTTGGGCATATGTGTTCCTTAAATTTATTTATAAGTCAAAAAGTTCGCAATTTGAAATTTATTCTTACATACCAAAAATATGTATGATATATTGTGTATTTGTGCTATATTGTATAATATATGTTAGAGAGATTAAAATATAAACACATCTAATTAATCTATTCCATTAACATATAATGGAATAGATTAATTAGATGTGTTTATATTTTAATCTCTAAAAATGACCAATTCAAAAGTAACTTTGATTGAAATTCTGCTCTCTTATAATAATGACTAAAGCTTAGTTCCCACCAAGCTGCGAAAAGCGATAGGCGAAGTGAATTGATGTCAAAATGTCGTCATATCCGGCAAATGTGCTAGCGAATTCACGTCGCTTTCAAAGCTGGAAAGTTTCAGCTTTTTCGCTGGCGAAAAATATTCGCCACCAATCACAGCTAATCCTCTGACGTCAAAGAGCAGCTTATTCAAAGATGGCTGACGTCAACACATTCGACGTGGAGATATTTTTATTAGAATTGCAAAATGCAATTTTTTTATATAACAAAGGCGATTACAGATATAAATACATTTAGCCTAACTTTCTATTAGAAGCCATGTTGCTTTTTGACGTCTTCTCCTTGGACTAATTTCATTGGATAATTGGTATCGCATTCGCTTTTCGCATTTTTTGTTGCTTTTCCCAAGTTCTCTGTTCATCGCCAGTCATGACGTCAGTGCGCTTCGCCTATCGCTTTTCGCAGCTTGGTGGGAACTAACCCTAAGGGTCAGCTGGATGGTAGAAGACGGGAATCGACGAGCCCAGTCCAGATCACATGATAAATATTTTCAAGGGGTGCAACCCGAGATTCGAACCCGGGTCTTCCAGAATGGAAAACCGAAACCGATTACTAGACCTGTTGAAATTATTGAGGGCAAGTTAAGAGTTATCATTAAAGGACTGTTGTTTCGAAAAATATATTTTATGGTAGTGATAACAATAACAAATAAGAATTTTATTGATATAAAGAAGGATTTGAAACTATAAACTTTTTGTATAAAAGAGGAGAGACAGTACATTACAATTTCTAACAGAAATTACTTTCGTTTAATAATGTTTTTGTACATGAGAGAACGTGTGCACTATGTTCTCTCATGTACTACAATGACTTATTTGAGAAGATTGTTAATAATTACAAGACATTTCCTAGAAGCCATTCCACAATTAGTAATTTTATTCATAATTTAATTACTAATTTTATAGAATTTATCTATTTATCTATTGATGTTTTTATTTATTTCTACTTCCAGATACAGAATTTCATGAAAAGATTCACTAAAGTTCCTATTGGAATTTCAATAGGCGGATATTTCCGAATAAGAAAAGATTTTCTCATCAAGGTGAGATAAATATTCTTGAATAAAATATTTTTACTGATTGTAGCACTGAAAACATTCTCTCTTTTAGACCATGAATTCCTTGGAATCATTATTGTCCGGGATTTCAGCATTGGCTAGAGAGACACGTCATAAACAGTGCCATCCATCAAGCATTGGTACAGAATACATTAAGCAGTTTAACAATACCGACTCGTGGAACGAAACAATATATAATATGCAAATTAATCGAATAAAAATTTTCGAATAATGTTTTAATTAACAAATGAATATTATTCACAAGGATTAAAATTAATCATGAAATTTTGTTATTTGCTTTTGTTTTCGAAGCAAATAACTCAACCACCTGCATCATGACTGAAAAATCTACTTGGAAGGTGAAATTATATTAAGAAAGAAAAAAAATGTAAGAACTTTGAAAGGATATTCGTATGATTCCATCAGTAAACAAACTGAACTTGCCGTAGATTATTGAAGACACGAAGGATATTCGTCAGTGTGAATTAAAAATTCAATTTTCTTGATTTCTATATCTCTTACTTCTTTGACGTGTTAGAAATAGGAACATGAAATATTTCATGATCTTGAATTACAATAATTTTACTGAAAAGTGAGAACATGGCAAGAAATTCCAAATAAAATGAAATTATTGCAGAGAAGTCAGCTGGGATAAAAACTTTCAATTCGCCATGCTGAAGAACAGAATGAAGAATTAGTAGAAGTAGTTGGAAAAATTTTAACAATTATGAATGAAATTTAACAATAACTATTCTAATTCTAGTGACGAATGAAGTTACCACCGATGCCGTTAAAATTCCCTAAAAGGACGATAATTTATGTGATGGATATCTGTAACCGCCATAGAGAAATGACGCATTTGGTTGCTATTTCTGTTATTTGAAAATTAGGTGTGGATACATTCTTTCTCCTACTCACAGGGACTGTATACATTTTTATAAAAGAGGCTGTCAAATATGCCTAACAGTGAAAATGTGAAACCTTTCATATAATCTTAAGGTTTATGAGTTAAGTGGCAGTAGGTCTCTTCTTCAGCTAGTGCAATCTGTGATCCGGTGTATTCTTAACAGAAAATCATTAGTTGTTTAAAAATTAAATAAATATATAGGCCTATATGACGATACACAGTATTATATTTTATGATATTCAAATATAGTCCTATATGTAAATAGTTTGTCCCGTTGTGAAATTTTCGCATTTGCACTTCCTACGGAATGATATATATGGTATAGGTATGGCATACATCCGATGGCCAGGAGTTGGGTTACTAGGTTTCAGATAACCACTGATTAGTCCTCAATCCGAAATGGTTTGTTTTAACTGCCCCAGATTAATAATTTGCAATAAAACTTAGAACTGAATTAAAATTAAAAATATCGCGATCATTTCTTGGTGAAGCCAATTAGTAATTTCCATTTTCGATAAATTCTAGAAAATTTAAATATATAAATTCATTATAGCAGCATTTGATTATGTATATAATTTATTAACTTTTTAATATTAAATGCGTATGGTCGATAATTTCGAAATTTTTAGCATTTTCAGATTATCCAGGTAATTGGTGTATGTTGGTACATAAACGACACCTATTTTATTTTAATTATTATTCAGGAATATTAAGTTTTTATTGTGAGTTAATTGTTTATTTTGTGGTTTTAAGAAGTAGAGAGGAAATCTCTATATCTTATGGCTAAATTACGTCTTGTAATACTTCAAAGATATTTAT
This sequence comes from Androctonus mauritanicus, assembly GCA_011317285.2. Taxonomy (NCBI): domain Eukaryota; kingdom Metazoa; phylum Arthropoda; class Arachnida; order Scorpiones; family Buthidae; genus Androctonus; species Androctonus mauritanicus. Next base: position 8,114 of record WUQG02409520.1, read on the forward strand.
TATGGAAGAAACACTGATGTATATAATATCGATATTATATTTAATATTATATTTGGTGCATTTTATATAATTCTGTTTTCAGTGGGTGTTCTGTTACTATTTTAGTATATTCCATCATGAAAATGTATAAAAAGCAACACTCAAGACATACATAATTTTACACCAACATTAAAATAGAAGATACCATATTCTGCTTATTGTTTCTATAAATTAATTTATAAATTAGTTTTAATTATTATAAACAGGAATGTTATTGATAGTTATGTATATATATTCTTAATTATTTGTTAGTGTTAGTGTTTTCTTAGTTATTGTTGATATATATTCTTAATTATTTTTAATAACTATACATAATTATTAAAAATAATTAAGAATATATATCAACAATAAATAATCTATTTATTATTCACGTATAAAATTTCGTAGGAAAATATCTGATCATCATTTTCTACTTATAAAATACGTATTACTTTAGAACACCGTTACCGTTGCGGTTAACAACTGTAAATATTTTCTGGCACATATAGGCCTATATCCCAATCATCACTGAGTAAGAAAAATCAAACAATTACTTTAATTACTTTATTTCTTCTTTGTAGGTGGTATACAATCCGTGCATTTTTAAACGAATTACAATTTACTTTCAGATAAATTTTAATTCGGTTTCATTAACATGTTTTATTCTAATTTATCGTTAACAATGTGCATTAGGTAAAAATAATTCTGATCTTCATCGTTTAATTTATTTAACAATTAAAATCTTTCTATTGCATTTTTCCAAACAAATACGAGTGAAAAATATAATTACTAATTTACTATATCATTGTAAGCAACAGATACAAAATAAAATGTTTCACCATACATGCAACGTTTCTGAATAGTTACTGTTTGTTTATTGTTCTGTTAGGAATTAACAAACATTGCATTATTTTATGATGAAGTGCACTACATTCAAATTAATTAGAAACAAGTGACATCCGAGTGTGTTTTAATTTATTTTCGTGAAAACTATTAGAAACCATTTAATATAACTACTTAAAATAATATGAATATGAAAACATTCGGTGCATAACTCTTATATCTAATTAAATTATTCTACTATGTTGAAAGGTCAGAATCTCCCGCTTTTCAACTTGTTCTGACTTTGTTTCATTAATATGCAGTAATTCTAACCAACGAATAAATATTAGAAAGTAGGACTTCTTCAATCTTCCACCAGGATTCGATATAAACTTTCAATATGCTTCCATCAAGTACACTCCACAGAAGACAACATTCATTAAACTAATAGTTGTTGAATTTCCAAAAACAAAATCATTTAAAAGTAATTAATAATGACAAACGGGCTGTCAAATTTATAATCATAATTATACCACTTGTATAGTGCAGAAAAATGTTTTATGTAACTTAACACATCAACCTATATCACGGAAAATATTGAATTATCCTAAAACATGCTATAGAAGAAAGATAATTTTCCTCATATAATAATAACAAAGATCTCAAAAAAAATCAGAAGAAAGTATTGTTTTTCGCGTAACAATAATTTCGAAATTTCTAAATAAGCGTTATTTTTACATTATTATAAAGTGTTTCGACTGATGTTTATAAAACGAGATAAACACCAGCAATATTACACCTTTAGCGAGGAAGAAATTGAACCAATTTTTCCACATGCTAAATTAAGAAGGCATAGTTAACTGAAAAATAATTAAAAAAAAAAACAATTTTATTATTAGATGAAAGAACATGTCGCAGACACAATATCACTGAAAAGTTTCTTTGTCTGATGAGAATAATCCGACAATAAAATTTAATGCATCGTTTCTTAGGCATTAAAAAAGAAATTTTTCTGAAACTCTGATACTCGAATATTTTAAAAAAATTCCTATAAGCGAATATAAAAATATCAAATACTATGTAATGCATAATATATGCTGCAAATCTATCAATTTAGTTAAAAAATTTTCAAAGTAAAATAAGTTGCAAAGAAAAGTGATAAAAGTGAAGCTGTATCAAAGTTCAAGTGAGGCTGATGAGATTATCTCTATAAATCTGGAGTAGAGTGCGAGTTAGAATTTAAATATTTTTCGCTTTGGAATTATTAATTCTACCAAATTTGTGATTACTATATCTTAAATACATCTAAGGATCCTTCAAACATTTAAACTACTTGTGATATTTGTTGCGTGAGTTACTGGGCAGCTTCTTCGATTGTTTTCTGCTTCTCTCAGATTGAGGAGGGAATCAAATATGGAATGCAAAGCGGATGCCATCTAATAAAATAACATAATAATAAAACAATCATCAGTCTAAATTATCAAATATAAATTTTACCTCAATGGGAAACTCTTTAGTGATGTAGACATAACCCATGAGTGTCGGACACAAAGCTTTTTTACCGAATCTTTTCATGAAATTTATAATCTGTACCAATAGAAAATTCGTGAAAATAATATTTCAATGAAGAAAAAGAATAAAGTGTTCCTTACGTTCAACTTAAATTTCAATCTCATCTGACAATGGGCAAATCTTCTAATGTCTTGGAAATTGTTTTGCATCTGAAAAACATTTGGATAGAATTCAGTAACGTCACAATTACTTTATAATTAGTATAAATTAAGTTAAATATGAATTTTAGACACTTACTTTTGCAATTACTGATGATATGCCAAAACTGATCAAAATGAACAGTACATTACAATACACGATAAATGATATAAATAAGAATTTTGTTAATGGATCCAGATCTAAAAACAGTAGGATATAATAGGAAAAGCAGGTGATTAACAGGAATGCCGAATATAATAGTGTCAATGGGTAGTTCCATCTGTCAAAAATCATTTTCAAGTATGACCACAAATTTGCGTGTTGTACCATTAAAGAATCCAATTCGTTTTCGAGACCGAAATTTTCATATTTTAATAGGGGTAACTTTTCCGAAAATTTCTAAAATCCTTTTTAAATTACCGCTAACACAGTTGTACCGAATATAAGCAAATCAGTGATGTAACCACTATGTAGTATTCCCCAAATCAGTAATTCAGTAGTGCAGACCAGACCTTCGTTTTCCATACGATTTTGCGATTCGAAATTATATATGAAGAAAATAGGAACTTCTATACAAGACCAAATTGTGAGGGAAAAGGTACTCATGAAGAAAACCCAAATCCTGTATACCGTGCTTGATAATTTCATTATATCTGAGTAATCGAAGTTTTTTAATTTCAATGAGGCATTGATTTTGTTTCTACCCATCCAACTATGACTGCTCGCACTAGCGAAAGATAAAATAGCAAATATCTATTTAATGAAAGGACTTACACCTTTTACTGAATCATATTCCATAATGCAAGGAATATATTGACCGATAACTGGAATTTCCTGCAAAATATATCTGATAGAATTCTGCCACAAAATTAACTCGACTAAAGGAGAATAGAAATTTCTAAATCTGCCAGAGAGAAAATTATAATTCATAGCATTTTCGCAATTGCAGGGAGAAAAAATTTCGAAACCAAAGACCAAACATGTCGATACGCAGTAAATGAAAAAGCATCTCAAACAAATTTCTGACTTTCGATACGAATTCATCATGGCAGAATCGAAAAGCGATTTAATCGGAAAAAAATCGACAACGAAGTTAATCCAGTGCCGGATGCATTTCGAAATTGTTACAAGTACTGAGAAACGAAAATTTCGTCTACCGCCATCAGATTTACGTAATATGGATTACATAAATCTAATCAGATACAGTCAAACTTCTAACAGTACTTTATCTTATTTCCATCCATAAATCAATTTACTGCTTTTACTTTTAAACAAATAATAGCCAACCAAGCGACCATGCAATAGTTTCCTATGCGTATGTCCCACTCGAATTTCACTTCGAATCTGCTCTGTTTATTTACTGGAGTAATCGATACCATCTTAACAATATCTCAATAATTTGGGAATAATTCCTACCCGGATATATTCATCTATTCAATATTTTCCGGCAATCTGTATTGTACTAGTTAATTAAAATATTGATTTGAGAGAGTAAATCTGATTTTATTACAAGTGTTTTAATATTATAAATCTACTTTCTCCTTCATAAAATCAAGGTCGAATACACATAGTTTAGTTGGAAAAATAGATCGATCCGTTAAATCAATATTCAGAGCGTTATTTCCAACGTATATAACAGTTTGAATAAACTACTGAAAGTATATTTAAATGCAGAATTCATATAATCCATTCACAATTAATTTGTTTCGTTATAATCTTCAAAAATTTAATCGCGTTGTTAGTTTTGGGGAATGTAAATTTTCACCATGTTACACTATAACTGTAATATTAACGCCTACGACAAGTTTATCGGGAAAATTCTTAAATATTTTGTCTTACACATTTCAATTACTTGAAAGTTAGTTCCACTGCATTCGAAAAAATTATAATTTTGTGAATCTCTAAAATTTATTACGGTATCGTTGAAAACATGGAATTCATAGTGTCCAATATTATTTCATTAAGAAAAAGAAGTGTAGGTCTTGCGTTATTCTAACATAAAGGAAAATTTGAAATAAGTGTAAACGTGTTTCTATTTGAAAAAAAAGTATCTTTGAAAAATCAAGTAATTCGAAATGCGCAATAAAAAATCGTGTGTTCTCATTTGAAAAACAAACTTGTTCTTTGCAAGTTTCAAACTCTTGCACATAAGTCTCCCGGATGGCGCGTGGTAAATCTACGGCTAACCAACCTAAAGGACCGAGTTCAAATCCGTGTCCCACATCTCCAGATATAGGAGGCCGGTCTCGGCCCGTTGAACCCCATCCTTCCATTATCCGATTGACTACATCATGAGTGTCCAGTAAATAAACAGAGCAGATACAAAATGAATGCCTGTGATGGACTCTACCAGTGGCGCAGCTAGATATATAGTATCCCTGGTACGACATGGTGGCTTAACCAATCTATTCTATCCTAGCCTTGCACATAAAAAATATTCGACAAATAATTTAGATCCTATACAGAAAAGTAAGTGCATGCGTAATTTTCAGTTTTTCCATTTCTGTAATGATTGTTGAAAAGAAGGGATCATCCTGCCTTACTCAAACTCCCTGTAAATCTGCAATAGTTTATTAGTCTAGATGAGGGATGCACAACCGCGGCCCCCGTTGAATTGTTAGCGACATGCCTCATCTTGTGTTATTTTAATAAGTCAAACAATGGAAGAAATATTATTTGTAGTTTTGAACAATGCATTTTTGAAATAATTTTTTGTGATGTGAAATTATTTTTAGAATGGTTCGACCATGATGTTTATAAACAGTAAGCCAAGAATAATTATCATATTTGTAATAATAAACCTTTTTTTAAATTTTTACTTTCTTTATGTGTGAAATAGGTAATTTAAAAAATATGTGCAGCACACGAGGTAGCATTGCCTCTTAGCTAAAGAAAATTTAGTATCAATCTTGCGATTGGTTATTACAAATGTAAAACCTGACATATAAAATCTTAAAACAATGCAATACCATGTACCAAATTAAAAATTCTTTGTTTATTTTTGAATACGTTGCTTTGTAACATGTAATTAATAAACATGATATGATATTTGAGTCATTGATTTTGAAAGTGGGGCAAGTCCACTCTAAATAACGGTAGCGCGGATCTCTCTCGCCCGTTTTCCCATAGTCACAGAAAAGTTAACGAGCACAATCAGAATTTAGCAGTTCCGCTACAACTTTGGTGAATTGGCTACATTGATAAAACACTGTTTTATCATAATTCGAGTATTCCCAATTTCACTTAAATAATTGCGCACTTTACACAAGTTGTATAATCTTTTCCGATTAACTCAAAAACACATTATCCCTTATAGGGATACGTGTGTTGGCCAAAGTAGAAACATAAAGTTGGCCTTAATTTTCACGAAAATTGTCCAGTCTAACCAAAATATTATAGGTATTATTGATCATAAATTTTTATCATCAGGACATTCATTCTTGCCAAACGATGGCGATTTTGGAGTTGTAGAAATGGCCATTCGGAAAACTAATTTGCTGTATATTCCTCAGGATTATTACAAATTAATGCAAAAATGTGGCAAACGTAATGCATTTTTAGTACATGAAATGAAAAGTGAATACTTTTATTCACCAAAAGTTCTGCAGGAACCAATTTTGAAAACAACAAAAAATGTGGATAGAGAATCTGTCAATTGGTTTAATATTTTCTGAATAAGATTTTCAAGAAATGCGCCTTATAAATTGTTTTATAAAACATCGATGGAATAGATTATCAATTTAAAACTCTGGATTTATCACCAAAACGGGGTAGGCCAAGCAATTTGGTTAAAATAGTATCATCATCTTTAAATGCGAAAACTAGACCTATTACTAAAGAAAAATATAAAGATATGATGGATTTATTACACTATGTACTATTCATTTATCATGAATACTTTAAAAATCTGCAGAATCTAAACTAACAAATATAATTATATGCATGCAACTTACTACTGAATATTTTTTTCTTATTTTATCCACTTTTTCCTATCAAATTAAATTTCTTTTTAGTTTCATTGTAGCTTTTCGAAAGTATGAAATGTTGAAATAAAACAAATAAGTAAATAAATAAAATATTCAATTCTTTTGTTGTTATGATTACATTCCATTCAAAAATAATTAACATTTTCAGCAAACCATTGCTTTTGAAGGTGAGGTGAGTCCATTGGTGCTTACCAAAGCCATGATTTTTTTTCACAAGCACGGCTAACCATTATTGCATATTAAATTTACATGAAATAGGACCACAAAACATATAAAATAGATTTATTACTGCTTACGAATATTTTTAAACCCATTCAAATGAAAACCATTACAGTAAATATCTAGCAATAACGTAAAATGGATTTGTCCCACTTTCAAAATCAACAGCTCATATGTAGCATATACATAATATACGGCTACCAACAAATTCGATATAGTTATAGAATTTAAAAAAATATAAATCTGTAAATATCACATTCATAATTACCAATATTCAAAATGATATTATAGCGTGTTTATTCAGTCCATAATTAGAAAGTACCTGGCTTGAAATAGTCAGCAGCCAATAGTCTTTTAGGTACAGAGTGCCGTCATTAACCCATCTCATTCGTGTACCTCACTCCTATTCTTAGTCAGAACGGACGCGTCCATTTTTAGCTTCGATGATACAGGTTCCAATTGACAGACTTCATAGCCGATAATCTTCCTGTAAGCTCAGCCCCTGCTAAACAGGTGAACATCTTTTTGGAGCCGACTGAACATCTACGTGTTTCGTCAAATACTATTTATATAGTTTGCAGAAAAATTATATTTACATTTTCATATATCAGTCACTGATTACCTTTTTAAATGCAAAATTTTCCACTAAAAATTATTCGTTTCTTTGGAGATGTTTCCTGCCACTCCCGGTAAGCGATTTAGCAAACTACTCTCAAACTAGTTAGGTAAATGGTTGAGGGGCAATAAACAATATGCTAAATCTACACTGTGTATATAATGGATATTCGTCGATTTAGCATTTCAAGATAGCGGCCATTGCTCCAAAATTTTCGCGTTCATATTCAGAACTTACCCTTAAAATCTGTGAGATATGAAACCTTTAAGTGCAATTGTGAAATATATTACAATATACAGAATATAAAGTTATTTCGGTACCTTTGGGGACAAAACAATAGCAGTATCTGACTTACCAACAACCCGATTTACGAACAAAATTTACCTACGAATCATGTTGGCAACTGAAAATTGGTCATGAGGTTAAAGCTCTTGGCGGTGATGATCTGGCACAGCAAACAACGGCCTCCCGATCCGTGCACAAGTATCAGATTTTTTTAAATTTTCCCATAAAAGTGTTAATTATGTAAACAAACAGCATAATTATTTAATTAAATTTTGATTTTGTATGCTAAAGTTTCTCCTTTAAAAAAATCTGGTGTGCCCCACTCGATTATCCGATTTTTTGAATATGTGGCCCATGGGTGGGGCAACGGATTTTGAGGCAGAAGCAGTGATGAAAGCGGCAGTGAAAATTCGTTGAAATTAAAACGCTGGTTTCTGGCATGATGGCAATATTTTCCTCTAATCAACATATGACACTTAATAGCCATGTCATTGTCTAGTTATCATACATACAAGTTTTTATATATGCTAACTAGATGGCTATTTCCAATTTAATATAGTTGAAATTTTCACCACCAGGCAAATGGAGGAAACACTCATTCAGAAATGCGGCGTTGCAATAGTAAGACCTTAATATTCAAAAAATAGTTACAGAACTTCGATA
>WUQG02409531.1:0-16431 GCA_011317285.2 Androctonus mauritanicus
ACGGCTGATGTGCAAAAGCAAGGAATGCAACCTGCATTGCCATCCCAGTGATCTTGTGCCACCATGTCGTGGACTAAACCTGCTACGACGATTGTTTTGTCCGTTGCGAAGTTCGTTAGGAATAAGGCTTAACCTTATCGGCTCCATGTCGGGTCGTGAAATTGACGACAAGCTCCAGCATCATAAGATCGACCTGAGACTCATTTCGAACAGGTAAAGTAGCAGCGCCGGTGTTACTGGGCTTCATGAGTGATTGGCGTATTAGGGCAGGCAGAGTGGGACGGTAACTGCAAACAAGGAAGAGTTATCTTGGGTACAGTAACCAAAGGGAATGTATATGAGTGTCTTAGCTTCAAACCATTGGCAGTAGAGTATATTCATTCAACTTAACATAGTCCACGCTCCGGTGTTAGTGTTGATGGTGCCTCCTTCCCGATTCAGCACCCCTTCCCAATCGGGATAGTGCGGTCACCTGCTTCTCTTCATTTCCCGCTCCTTCTCTTCTCCTCTTTCTTTTGCCCATCTCCCTTTGCTTAATATCTCCCGTTTTCTCTATTAATTCGTTAACGTGTTCCAAACCTGGCCAGTGTACTACACAGCAAGACTGGACATTGATATAGCGTCCATTTGTGGCTGGGAACAGCCGGAAGGAGCAAACTCCTTCCCTCTACTATTGCGGCCATTGCTCCTTTGGTCATCCGCTATCAAATAGCACTTGGTCACATGCATTTGCGACCCACGCTCAAATGCAGCTTGATATCAAACGATATCACACGCTTAAGCCGCAGGGCTGTTTGCTGTGCAACGACGAAGTGGTTTACCATTCCAACAAGGAGCTCCAATGTTACCAGCGACAGGTGCACCGAGGCATATTAGAACAGAGGTGCCCCATTGGCTGACAACGCGGAGTGTTCACCACCAACGAAGCTGTTTACGTCCCGCGAAAATCTCCGAGTACGGCGGACGATTTCTACACTTTACCAAGACCATCTCCGCCGTATACACCTGAAAGGTGGTGATGAGCTGAAACGTCTTGTCGGGGCTGATGGTCCCATGGGAAATATTTCCCGTTAATGCCCGATTGATGGATGTGCAGGAGTGACTGTCACTCAAATGGCTCATTGCGCCACATTTGAAAACGCGACATGCGTTCACTGAGAAGGAGGCGTACCAGCGTATTCCTCTTTCTTACAAGGAGAAAAAAAATAAAAAAAAATAATGATAGATTCAGATCATCTCTGTATGGTTTGTTGTGGTTTGTAGTTTGTGGTTTGTGGTTTTATTGAAAAACCATCCCTTTATCGTTCTTCGTATTCTGAGAGCATGAAGTCCATTGAGTGAAAAGGAATCTGATGTGTTGAGGTCACAGGTACTCACCCCTCTCAACCACCTTACCGACCTTTACTACTACCTCCTCTTTAGCATCCTACTCTACTCTAATACACGCTTGCGTTATTACCACTCTTTTCCTTTTCCTGCTATTATCAACACTCGCCTTCGGGCTCTCAGTACTGAGTATAAGGCACAAGTGACCACCAATGGGGGCCCTGAGTCCCTGACATGGACCATTTTCATGTCATACATCCAAACAATACTATTAGGGTGAAAGAGAAGTATGGAGCTGTGGTTGTTCTTCCAACCCAATTTGTTCTGTTTTCATAATGCCATGCAGTGAGGAAAAAGGCTTCAGAGCTGGAAGCTCCTAACTGGACCATGTCCAGGCAAAGATTCCTCCCTTCCACTGGGGGGTGCTGGGCACCATGTGCTTTATATTCGTTTTATTTATATTGCTTTCTTCGTTATTCATTACGAATACCGAGGATCTTTCAAGTCATGAATAGCGGCCAGATACACATCTGCGTGGACCTCTTCGCGGACTCCGAAATACCTGGTATGATACCAATAGAAATCATTATCGATATGCTTTGTTGCCTGTGATATCTCGTATAGTATTCTACAGTTATGTCTATACTGCAATGCTTGCAAACAACAGAGAATTATGCTTAGAAAGGGATCATATGGCTCCCAAGCGTCCTCTGTCCGGTGCAGCACTGCTTTTGCAGCAGAGGACGCAACAGCACCTCAACGCGGAAGCACAGGTAAGTATTCTGGTTATTGTTGAGGCATTTCTTTCTGATCAATATATGTTGGATTAGGTGATAGTACTAGTTACGACCGCTTAAAGCGGTCATGGCCCTTTTTGTAGTCTAGCGGTATTTTTCATCATTTTTCCACAATATATGTAGGCTTCTCCTCCCCCTATGACTGAAGAAACTCACCCTCTTCATATCTCATTTCAGGCTGTTAATCACTCTCAATCCCTGGTCGAAGACCCCAGTAATGAGTCTTCCCTAAGCAGTCCGTCATAATTAGCGAGGTTGGCCGGGGTTGGTTATCGTTTAACCAATAAAGAACTCCGAGGTGGCGGGTTGGCGACGGGGGATGGCTCGAAGTTCGGCGACAGGCCGCCACCCAGACCAATTGCACCGAAACCAGGATCCTTGGGAACAAAAAGATGGTCCCTCTGAGGGACCGAAGCCTCAGAGACACCAGGCGCAGTAAGGACTGTCGACTCGACGGCGGGACACTCAACAACAGACACAGAAACAGGACGTTCGACAGCAGGCTCGGACACGACTCTCTCACTCTCCTAACCAGCTGCACCCTCGCCAGTGTTGTCCTCCATAATCCCCTGATCCGGCACAAAATCCTCATCCTCGGCGGAATCATCCTCTTGCGAAGGGGGCGGACAGGACGACGGACTGCTTAGGGATCATTACCGGGGTCTTCAACTGGGTATTGAGAGCGATTAACAGCCCAAAATGAGATATGAAGAGGGCAAGTTTCTTCAGTCATGGGGGGAGGAGAAGCCTACATATATTGATCAGAAAGAAATGTGCCAACAATAACCAGAATACTTACCTGTGCTTCTGTGTTGAGGTGCTGTTGCTTCCTCTGCTATGAAAGCAGTGCTGCACTGGACAGAGGATGCTTGGGAGCCATATTCGCGACAAAAAGATGTTTGAATTTGAGATGAAAACCATGACGGGTGTCTACTCCTTTATATACACTATCCTCATCATGATTGGTGGGAGGATGTGTCTATCATGGATGTGAAGATTGTTGTGACATGGTTCATGATTCTCAATAAAATGAGAATCTCCTGCATTGTTCTGAGCGATGTCTTGTTCTTGTCTCCATGGTTGAGCCTATGGCATGGATCAAGGAACCTGATTGTCTGCTCGAAATCGGGTCATTCTTCAACGGGCCTGTTCGTCGACATAACGGCGTGTTGTCAATTCAGACAGAGAATTGGCGGTGCAGCATTTCAACGAAAATAGTAAATTCTAGCATGGTTTTGCCTTCTGTGGTGTTGGTTTTTGATTTCCGAATCTATTTCAGTTAGTCAAGGTTTAGATATGAATTCCTTGATTTTTGGGATGTGCATACCATGTTAGCTCAACTGTGATCTGATGAGCACCCCTTCTAGTGTTTTGCTTCCATTAATACCTAGGTTAAATAGTCCAACAGATTTAATGTCTCGAGTCCTTGTCAGCCAGTCTTCATAGCTTGAATATCCTGTTGCGGTGTACTTACCGGTTGTTCATCCGTTTCATTGGTTTCTGACACGGTTTTTCTTGTGCCATATGAGCTCAGCTGTGATTCGAAAGTCATCCGTGCTAAAACGGGTCAGTATAAAGTCTCATTGCCTTTCTTCTGGGTCGATTTTTGGGAACACTTCTTGTCGAAGGGTTTTCAAAATCCCCATGAAACAAGCTTTCGACTTAGAAACCATTTATGATGGTTTCATCAGAACATGGTGTGCTTATACAGATGATGGGCCCTATCGGCGCTCTCCGAGTGTCACGGCTACTATCTAGGGTGCATTCCAGCCAGATTTTCAGTGTCGTTACACGGGAAGCAATGTGCTGGGCATTCATTGTCTTGGAATTATGGTGCGAGTCCTCTTCAAGGACCATTTGAATGGCATATTCTGCTACTAGCGGTCAAAGATGTATGTAACCAAATAATAAAGAGACTTGCAAACCAACCAGATAGATCAATGCCCGGTTATTAATTTCAAACCAGAGGTATCGTTTAGCCTGGTACGGGTGAGGAATATAATAAGCCTGTCCCCCAAACTCAAGTGTAAATATATGTGGTCTATCGAAACATATCCTTCCTGAGTTCTTTAGTATCGACCTTAATTTTCAAGGAGGGTGAACTTACCAGAGTCATGATAGTCCTTCAAATCGAAGATAATAAGTAGGGGTTCCAGCAGCTGGGTGAAGTTCAACAGTTAAAAAGTACGCCGTCAACCAACCGTCTCTCTCATGAAATATCGACCAATAAGTACCTGATTTGGATTGTGGTATGTTCCGTTGAATTCAGCTCATCCAGTGGTCCCAGTCTTGTTCAGCGGGGCCTCAATGGAGCAGTTGAACCTTCATCAGACAGCACCGGGTGCCGTGGACCGAAACAAAAGTCCTATCAAGGAAAGCTTGAGAGGGCGTATCGGGAAAATAGAGCACTCTGGCTTGTTAGCTTGTTGTTCACAGCTAAATCAGGTTGTAACTGGCTACCTACCAGGGGAAGTTCGTTAGACACTCTGACGAGGGACGAGGGACGAGAACCAGGGAATCTATCCAGCAGCCATTAAAATATTCGATAGAGGAAACCAAAATGGTCCATCTGCTGCCTGTATGGTATATGTCTTGACCATAATGTGACCTGAATGAGTGGTCCGACATGTAAATGACCCTGGTTGGGAGTGAGGGTGAATGAAATATATGGAATAGTTGATAGAAGAAGAAAAAGAAAAAGAGAAAGAGTTTATATACAACAAACTGCCACAAAGAAGGTCTTTGGTCATTGAATGGTAAATGGATGCAACTATCATGCTTGAATAATTCCCAAACAGATCTATTCAAGCTGCCACGGATCTTACTGGAACTGGGAGGTCAACCGATGCTATTATGCTATATTATACTCCAGAATAGATAACTGGCCATCTCGCTTCGATTCAGGATCAGGCATATTCCACATGCAGCCGCTTGTCTCCCAATACCAACTGCTTTTAAAAGTAAAGTTTGGCGGACTGTCCCAGTAGCCTGGTACAAAGTGATGGAACCTTGGAATCCCACAAGCCCTTTCCACAGTCCAAGTAGCAATTTCTACACAGCCCACTTATGTAGGAATCTGATGCCTTCCTGACTCTCCGTTATTTCAACTTCTCACCCTATTTGATCCCAAAGTACTATCTTGAACCGCAACCATGTCTGACCATGGGTCAAATGCAGCGTGTCCAGCATGCGGCTGGTCCGCCTCCAAGCAAAAGTGCTGCAGCTATTCCAGCCATGTGGCGCTCTTCTACGGTGCCGGTGATCGCGGCGTATGGTCTATCGGTTCAGATCTTATCCTCAAAGAACAGCCAAATGTGCCGCCGAAAACTGAAGTGTCCAATATCGAGTTTGTGAAGCACCATACAACAATCCCAGTTCCTTCAGTTCTCAAGGAATGGGTCGATGATTCCAATCGGTATTTTGTTCTTATGGATCGAATCAAGGGCCAAACATTGGAGGAGGCTTGGGCTACGCTATCTGGGCCCCAGAAAGAGCATATTGCGAAACAGGTGGCAGAGTACATGAAACAACTGCGGCGTCTCCAATCATCTGCCATGCAAAGTTTGAATGGAGGTCCATTGTATTCCACTTGGCTCTTTATAGATCCCAAGGAGAATCCCTATGGTCCACTACAGTCCGACATGGAATTACAGGATTCCCTGGCTCCAGCTTTGGAAGAGCTTCCACCAGTTGTTTCAGCACAATTCAGAGCCCGTCTACCCGTCTGCACCCCCTATACATTCACCCACGGGGATCTTAATTGTCAAAATATCATTGTCAAGGACGGGGAACTCGCGGGCATACTCGACTGGGAATCTGGTGGGTATTTTCCTGTCTGGTGGGAATATGCAGCTACCAGCATTGGGTTGAGCGCAGAGGATGCTGAATGGAAGGCTTTGCTGCGCTCTGGCGAAGCTTCTATAGATTATCCAGTTACCCTGACTTGGATGAAAGTGGCCAATTCCTATTCAAGAGTTTGCTTGAAGAAAAGTGAGCATGTTGCCAGATACTGTCCAGGGAATGAACAGGAGATGTACTTACACGAATATGATGCTCAAGTTCAAGCTGCAATAAGCAACCATGCAACTAAACTAGTCCTGATGTTGAAATCTACAACTGAACCACTAGCTATACAGCCAATATCGGTGTAATTTTGTGATATTAAATATAGTACGTAACCATATACTTTTAGTATCGTAACCTTATCGCATTCTGCTCTCGGTTACGAGTATGTCATTTTATCTCCCATAATAACCTAGAAGTGAGACTACCATCGACAGAACAGGGCGCCCATAGTGCATCAGCCATTTACTGGGTGTGACGCGTCTCTTAGAAGCTGAAAGCTGTCCGTGGAGCATCAGTTGGGGAAATAGAGCAATCGATAGATTGTGAGAAGATCGGGTTGCATCGTCTGACAGAAGATGAGAAGGTGAGCCCGGCCCCTTAAACATCACCCGTCAAGTAACAAGACAGGTAGAGATCAAAGTACCCTCAGTCATTCAAAGGGCGTCCCACTGGTAAACGAGCAGGCGGCCGTCTGGAAGAGCGAGCCTGCCCTGCGTCGGTCACCAAAGAATAAGGTCAAGCACCCAGTAGACTGGTAAAAAAGAGGGCAAGTTGGAAGATGAGGGTGGTGAGAGCAAACAGGATTAAATTTACATGCCAAATCACATGTCATCCCACTATAAGTGACCATCCATTCAGTCCATTCAAACCCAGAGTTTGCAACTTCTCCCGTATAAAGTAGAGGCTTTTGATGGCCGTAGGTTGTTGTATGATGGGGACTGATAATGCCTCGACCCTAGGCAGGCCAAGAACCACAAAGTCTTGTTGAAAGGTCCGACAAGGTGCTCCATGGTAGGATACAGACGCTGAAGGAATTTACTAGGCTGAGAACTCAGTGCCAGCATGCGTATAGCCTTTGCAAAAGCAACTAAAATATCTTCAGACGTGGCCTTGCTCCATGCAGACAGCATGTCATTCGTCTTCACAAAGGTGTTCAGCGGACTTAGTCCACCACCCAGCCTCGAACGCAGCGGTTGGAAAGATATGATCTTTGAGTCACAGGAAAAAGTCGGGTTCCTTCGAGGAACCTGCGTGTAGGCTGGAATTGAACGTTAGCGCATCTATATTAGCTTAAGGTTTCTGCTTAGATAGATGAATTATGGGATAACTGACTGGTCCCGACTGTCAAATCAATGGGGGATTTGTCCATCGCGCGTTATTTGCCCGTCCAGTAGCCATTCAGTGACCTGCCCGAAATTCCAACCCTGGATAGTGTTGTGGATCTCTGTAGGCATTGTTATTATGATGAGAATAAGGGATATAAGTTTTATGATTTTCTAGTAGCGTCAGTAAGGCTCTCATGGAAGATTAGACACAGATCTTCAACTTACCGAGAAGGCACAAGTTCTCGTCGATGGCGATTAGTATCCGATGGCAATGGTACTGTCCACTCGCCCATTTCCTGCGATCGTGTCCGCAATTGCAGCCAGTTCTTGGTGTCATCTAACGCGTCTGCTGTGCCAGACACCATGGACCTGGTCTATATTGATTCTGTTGGACAGTATGCGGCTCCATTGTCTCCTAAGGAAGTGAATCGAGAATTAGCTTAGGGTCTTTGCGGCGTCGAGAATCTAAATCCTCTAGCTAATGACAATATGTTAGTAGAATCTTAATCAGGGAATGTTCAAGGCAATACTTACCAACACAGTAGATAGCATTTCTGTAGAGGGTGGTGCATATACACGACTTCTATCCAGATAGATTTTAGAAGATTATATGAACTGCTTACCTGTTCAACCACAATCATTGGGACAGCGTATAATGTTTTACAAGAGACAGACATGCACACCATATGAGCTCAACTGTGATTCGAAATTACCTCTCGAGATGACTCGATTCCTAGAGACGTCGACTGATTCATCAAGGTCTCCTCATATTCTCGAGGGGGCTTGTCGACGGTCAGTATAGAAAAATTGAACCATGGTATGGCATTCACCTACAACATCATTCAGTCAAAATGTCTTGCGATATTGCTGTGAAAAAAGAAGTTGAAACATCAATGTGAATTGGAGTCGAGCATACTTGGATGCCCTGATTCACCAACTTAGGGCTCGAAGTCTTTCCAGTACTGGTGACTGCACTTTGCACTTCACTCTACATACAATCATACAATCTTCCTATTGTACTCTAGTCGGTAGTTCTATTCATAACTTTCACTGGCGTATTGAAGATTGGTGGTAGCCTAATCCATTCACCATCTCTCTTTGCACTGCGTTATTAGCCCTAATTCCCAGCTTGTCTCAGCTCCCCTCTTTTATCTGCCAGTGAATGTGTTTTTTCTTGCTCTCTCCGGTTGGTTTTTTATTTTATTTTATTTTCTCTCCTGGCTATTTAACCAGCTTCCTCCCCCCGTCTCTCTCTTCTTCTTTTTCTTCCTCTTCATACTCATCTTCTTCATCTCCTCGTCTCTCGCACCATCTTCTCATTCTACTGCTTCCTTCTTCTCTTCTTTTCTTTCTCGTCTTCATCAAGCACAACACCATCAACATGGACTCGTGAGTACCAGTTCTCGAATCACAAGAGCTTTGCTAACCTTCCAATAGCTCCAACCCCACTGGCGACCTGGAGGTCAAAGTGACTGGACCTGCCGTCGAAAAGGTCAACTTGGAAAATCTCGCACCCTACACCAAACACATGGCTGCGTTGCTCGAAATCACCAAGTTCAACAACCTCCAGCAAGTCATCTTCCCGCACATCAAGCGCGGCCACGACGTCGAGATAGTCGGCGGCGGAAAGCTTGGCCGGTCCACCAGTGTCTTGCTCTCAGTGATGAGCGTTCTTGCTACGACCTCGGCACCTGGAAAAGGCCCTCGTGCGTTACACCTTTGCGCAACCCGCGAGGCGGCCTGGGACATGTACCGCAAGGCATCAGCCATCGCCGGTCCGTTGCGGGTGCAGGCAGTAATTGGCGGTGGTGACAGCCCCCAGGATGCGGATTGCTCTCTCTTCGACGTGGTTATAGCCACTCCTGGTTTGCTCCTCGGGGCCATCCAGAAAGGACTCTTCAGCACCCCGCCGGCTGGTCTGCAGTACATCACCTTTGACCATGCTCACCAGCTGTTACAGAGCTCCGGTACAGGTGGGCATTGCATGCACCTAAGAAACTCACTTGTGACTCCCTCCGTCTGCCGAGTCGTCATTTCCAACACCCCCATTCCCACAGTCAGCGAATACGTCCGTCCGGGACATGTGAAGGCAGAGGTGGTTGGAACGATGGGTAAGTTTTTTTGTCTTGATCCAAACCTAGCTCGATGCTGACGTGCCCAACTCCATGAACAGTCTGGACCTACAACAGATGGGTTGAGGTCAAGGGTGACCGTTATGATCTTCTCTCTTCTGTGATCACGAAGAATTGCCCAACTGAACAGTGCCTTGTCATTGTACCCTCATTTCCTATTGGACGCCGTGTCGAGGAAGCTTTGCAGAAGGCCCTTGGGGAACATAGGGCCCAAACATTCGGCAAGGCCCTACCCCAGGGTGACCGGAACAGCATACTCGCCGACTTCAACGGCAAGAAACTTCAGGTCCTCATCACCTGTAAGTTGGGTTTGCTTGGAGTAAAGCTAGCTGAGGTTGGGACCATTGTTTTTTATGAGCCGCCGGAGGATTGGGGTCTGGCGTTTAGTGCCATGCATCAATGTGGCATCTCTTCCTACTGTTTCGTCCACATCCTCTATGATCCGGACAGCGAAAGGGAGATGGCGCTAAAAAAGGTCATGGACGACAAGCACCGGGCTCTTCGAGGGTGTCGGGAGGGTGAAACGTATCAACATAGCCCTCCCGACACTCATCCCCTCTCGTTCCCGTCGTGCAACTACAAGGCTCAGCCGAGTCGAAAGTTTGTGGCGTATGAACTTCCATTGGGAATGCCAACCGAGAAGATAAAGCACCTCTTCGACAAAGACATGCGTCCGACTGAGGTGATCCAGTCAAGAAACAAACAGAAACAGCCAACTGCGTAAGTCCACATTCCCCCTCCTTTACAATGAAATGTGATGCTGACTGCTGCTTCTATCCCAGTCAATGGTTTCTGCTCTTCGACAACGTGCCCAAAGCGACCTCGTTTCTGACAACGTTTGACAAGAGCTTGGTCCAGGGGCGGATGATTCGGCTTGGATATACCCCTCACCGTGAAAGGCGGCGATAGGATGTCTCTCTTCTCTCTCTTTGCTGTCTGCTCTGTCTGCTCTGTCGTTCCTGTCTTTGCTGTCTTTTCTGGTTCTTTCCTTTTCAAATTCAAAATATCAATTGTTTCATTCTCGTTGTGACAGATGGATAAAAATGAGAATCAACGACGAAGAAAACTGTTGCTATTATTAGATATACCATAGCATGGTCTGCTTTCGAAACTACCGTAAACATTCTTCATAACTTTAGATTTTCAGAGAAAATTGCCTGTTACCGCTCCTCCCATACAAACCTCGTAACGGATGATGCCGCTGGGTTCGTCTTTGGTGATAGTGATCGTTTTGGATCCGGGGGTGTATAGAGATGGTATGGAAATATCGACTAGATGCAACAGGCATACTGTTAGCAGCGTATATGGCTGCCATGTTTTATTACGTACCTTGCCCACCCATTGTTGGTGGGAGTCGTAGATTATATGTAAAAAATAAAAATGATGACAAGGGTGGGATTCGAACCCACGCCCCTTGCGAGACACGGAAACTTCCGAGAAAGTTCTGATGATTCAGTAGCCTGAACCGTGCGCCTTAGACCACTCGGCCACCTTGCCTTGTTATACTTGGGTTGTTCGAATTTGAAATTATGTAGGAAACATCATGAACTACAGCTTATCAACACTTATCAGATAAGATGCGATACATCGGACCTCGCCGTGGTCTGTCTGGGTATTTCTGTAGAGTAGTATCCAGATGTGATATCAATTAAACTCAGGATGAGCAATCAATCCGGATCTTCTACCGCTAAACGGTGTAACCTTATCTGCACGTCTGACGCAAGGTTTGTCGATCCGTTCCTCCGTGAGTTTATATATATCTATATCGGTGTCCATTCTGACTTCACTTACTTCACATCCAACAATTCGCAATGACTCTTTCAATCAAGCCTTTGACACCTCCACCAGGCACTGATATCAACTTTGGCGCAGTGGTTGAGAACGTGGATCTCGAGAACCTCACCGGTACAGCTAAAGCTCAACATACCAACATGGAATGATGCAAGGCGGCTAACAGACGACAGACGCCACGTTCAACACCCTCCACGACGCTCTCTACAAAAACCTTGTCCTCGTCATAAAAAACCAGCTCCATCTCTCCCCCAAAGCCCAATACGCCCTTACCCAACGCTTCGACCCTGCCGCCACCTCCTACGGCCATGGAAAGTCAGAGGACAGCAAACGAAGCATCCTCCACCCAGACCTGAAGACCATTCCGCACCAGCCTCAGGTACAGGTAATCGGACACGGTCTGATCGATTCATACGAAGGCTTGACGAACATCCAACTCAAACACCCACACCACCGGACCTTTCATCGAGATCCGATCCCGGAGAAGGATGACCATGATTTTACCAGGTTCTACCGCTGGCATATTGACGCGGCGCTGTATGATCTGTATCCGCCAAAGGTGACCACCTTGTTAGCGGTTCGGGTCCCGAAGGGTCGAAGACAGACACTTTTGTACGATGATGGATCGGGAGAAACCAAGGATGTACCATTGGGGACGACAGCATTTGTGAGCGGCGAGCAGATGTATAATCGGTTATCAGAGGAGGAAAAGGAATTCGTGCAGACGAGTCGCATAGAATACGCCCCTCATCCGTATGTCAATTCCACATATATCTACCGGCAAGATATTAACTAAGTGTCAGATACATCTGGATGGGCCCTGCCCGCGCCCTCCCAACAGGCCTAGGTCTGTACACCGAAAACCGCGAACTCCCGTTAACAGACCTCCCCCCAATCGACCCCTCGAAGATTCTAACCCTCCCCATGGTTTGGAAAAACCCCGTAACCGGCAACCCAGCGCTCCAAATCCACCCATCTGCCGTGCGGAAAATCCACCGTGATGACGGTACTGTGATCGACGATCTGGGCCGAGTGCGTGAGATTGTGTATAGCCTGCAACGGCCGGCGATTTCCCCGCGCTATGTGTATACTCACGATTGGGAAGAGGGGGATATGGTGTTGTTTAATAACAGGGGCGTGTTGCATTCTGTCGTTGGGGCTTTTGAGGATGGGGAGGTGAGGATTTTCAGGCAGTGTAATCTTGCTGCGTCGGAGGGTGTTGAGTGACTGTTCATAAGATATTGACGTCTTTGCAACGACTCCACTGTATAAAAATCAAGAACTATAGTAATTCCTGGATTGGGAAATGTTTGGGTGCGCTTTCCTTTGGTCAATTCGAGGGCAGTGGATGTCATGTGAGCTGCCCCTTCACCTCTCGACTTCCCTCAACCAACCCCCTCTGAGCCCATTTAATATGTCGAGTCTATCGACGCAGTTAGTGAATACATATCATACTCTTATTCCCTATTGTTCAGTGCTCCTTCTGTGGCCTTTATTTCTCTCCGTCTTCTGCACCTGTTTCTCACCAAGGGAACTTCAGTCTTTCTACGAAGTAATTTCATCTTGTATCCAACTTCCAACACATCTAACAATGCTGCCAGTTTCTATGCTCCTGTAAGCATCACCAGCTAAAAGATGAAAGACCAGAAAAATGTCAGACGATGATTATTCTGACTGCACATCCAACTTCTCCGAAGGGTTCTCGGAGGCGACACGCCTTGACATTCGGCGCATGACAACCTCAAAGTGTTTCTCGTGCTTAAGCACCTCTGAAGTGATAGCAGTGTAAGTTTTTGACAGGCTCTCGATATCCTTGTTCTAATAATTGTGGATTCAGACAGGTGCTGCTGTGCTTAATTGCGATTTGCGGCTTCGTTGATCAACTTCAACCTTCAGAGCTCAGGACTATAGAAGCCACCAGGTGGATGAAGGCCATTTCCTGAAAAAGCGGTAAGGGAGTTATACTACCGTTGCTTTCTCAAAGAACACATGTTAATACTTGATTCTTGCTATAGCGGCACAGCGACCAGAAAGCCAAAGGACCCAACCGAGAGAATTGTTGAGGTTGTGTTCTCAGGCCAGAAAGTTCTTTCAGCGCCTGTCTCCTACCATGGAACCTTTTGGGACCTTCCAACAAGCCTTTGTGGTTCTTGGCCTGCCTGGGTTCCAGACACTCTTAGTCCACATGATACAAATAACGACCCTGAAGAGCCTATACTTCCAGCGGACACGAGGTCCGAAGACTCAAACCCCGATACCATTCACAGCGGGGCTACCTTACCAACCACACGAGCAAAGATGGCGCTGGCTGTTAGTCTCTTTCGGGTGCCTGTGTGCACGATGCTAGTTATGAATACTATGCATGATGACCGCTGTCTCATCCAAAACCGTCATATATAACGGTCGGACGGGAAATGTGTGCCAACCAACGTACCGGCGTGATAGAGATGGTTGATGTTCGCAGCCCATGTTCCAAGACTAATATGCTAATTTTCACATGGGAAGGCCATGGCCTGTTCCCGGCCGACTGCAATCGATTCTCGTGCCCTAATGACATATGTATCAAGGGCATGACAAAAATGGTTCAGTACAGGAGCATGGTGACTGTGCTCATAATTATAGAGGTGCGAGCACTCAGTCTCAATTGGATACAACTTACCCGGTTTCAAGACTTTCAATTCGTCAGGACACTTTGTCTAATCATGTGCTTCCCCTGGTCATTTGAGGTGATGATGGTCAACAGCAATTTCCCATCAAATCTGATGGGATTGCCCATTGGAATTGATTTCTATTCCGGATCAATTTCTACCCATGGGATGCTCAAGTTGATGAAAAGTTAACAAGAATGGGTGACTGTGCAGCACAGGGTCTGGTAGAACAACTACTGCCCTATCTTAGGTGAAGCCACCCTGATCTACTGATGCCCAGAATTATGGGAAGTCAATGGTTTGTTGATTTAATGGACTTGAACTTCTTTGGTCAGCTAAGCAGAACACATTTTTATACACACCTACCAAATCCCAGGTATGTCTCTGGGGAATGCAAGGTCGCGCTAGCATTTCCTTCGAACGAAAAAAAATTCGACAGGTTTCTTGTCAGACATTACAGTGTTGACGCAAAGACATGGCTTCATTTTGGGCCCGAAAATGACCACCAACGATACCGTAGGTCGATACCGACCTTTTCTACGCACACCATCTCGATGTGAGTTTGACACGTTAATCTTATTATACGAAACTGAACTATCTTGTCCAACCTGCTGCCACGACTTTGTTATGGTTCTTATGTACATAAAGAGCACCTGCTCTCCAGGCACACAGGTTAATTATCACCCGAATCCTCTTCTGGCTTATCGGGTTCCTGTTCGTTATGACTTCCATTTCACAGCGATCACAGCCTATATCTCTTCACGCGATTGGCACAAGCCGGCGACATCATCCCTAACAAAGTGCAGTTCTTGTTGACCACCAATGAGCCCTCAGATGTTATTGTCAGTAATGAATTATGAATGTCACTGGCCAGTTTCTTCTTATCTCGGACCTCTATTGTAAACCAAGTAAAATACCTTCTGGCTGAGGACGATGTCTCGAGGGAGTCCATTTGCAGCTTCAGCGAGTGCGTACGCAAGTCCGTTCAAACTCACAAAAGGCCTAGACAACCCTGCGAACCAGCAAAAAAAATTCCCTGTAGTTTTGATGCGAAATATTGGCACCTCAAGCACAAATAGATTGTAACCACTCATCACCAGGCCTGTCCCTGAACACAACTAGACCTACACACGCCCTTCGTTTTGCTGTGATGTTCTCATTGCTTCGAATTATTTCCTTCTCGATATCTGCCTCCTTTTGAGCAACATGGTATTCCTTCGAGGCTGCGTTTGGTTCGATATTCCAGGTCTTGCATTACCGGACAGGCCGAACTGGTGAACGTCAAATCTTCAACATCCACTCGAATTACATCGTATCACGAAAGCGAGGAGCACACTTTGTTCAATGAACCCGAACCCCGTAGTCGCTCACAGAAATTGATATTTCGAGCACATGGTTGTGTGTGGTGGATTCGAGTGACCTTTCAGGGTACCATCTACCATTTGAGTGAAGCTGGAAATGCTGGAAAGAAGAAGAAATCCGAACGACGCAAGGAATTCCAGGAATTCGTCAAGTCGATCAACTATCATCAGCTTCCTCTTCTAGATGAAATTGTAACAGAGGTGATTTTGACATTGTCTCCGGAGCGTCGATGTCTTCTTGAAACACACAGCGAATCGTACAATGAACGCAACCTCTTCATTAACCACGCAACGCACTTTGACTGTGACATCCGCGAGGACCCTTCCAGGGTTATTTACTCGCTACTCTCCGAATTCACAACTTTCGAGGCAATAGACGTCTCCAGCGTTGAAATCAAGTCAGAGATCGCCGATGAGCGTGTCTTCCGCGTTCGATTGCGGCACAGAGGGGAGCAGGACTACATTTACAAGAAAGTCGATCGGCCCTTTTATAGGACATCCGATACAGAGGCTATTCCGAAGGAGCTAGAGAGTACTTCAGAAATGCGCAGCATATCGTTCAATCTGCTGGTGTTGGCGTATCACCCAATCCATATACAACTTCAAAGCAGGACAATGAACCACTTGTCATAACTGGCATTCTACTAGAGTATTACAGTGGAGACTCATTAAAGCAGATACTAAGCAAAAGCTGTCTGTAAGATTATGATTGGCAACAATCGCTCTTCCAAGTCAGTACTGTGCTAAACCTACTCCATGACGCGAAGCAAACACACATGGACGTGAAGCTGTCGAGGAGTCACTTACGACTGGCTTGCTCCAGAGATGAGGCGTGAAGCTCCTGATGAAAGCTTTCGAGCACACCAGTTGAATGATACGTGGGCTTATGGGACATTGATACATGAGATAGTGAGTTATATAGGATGTCACCCTTTTGCAATGCAGATGAAAAGCATTGCTGAGGAGTTGATGAGAGAAGATCCTCATTCTCGCATGTCACTCTCTAATGCTGTCATTTACTTGCGCCAATTCAAATAGATCATTCCTGTACGAGGTAGTCGGGGAAGAATGCTTCCCTTGTTGACAGCGCTTCCTTCTTAATATTTCATTTCTGAATGACAGACAGAAAAACAACAAGAAGGAACAGTAGATGCAGGCCATCTGTCCTAGTCGTAGCGGTACAGCTGTCCTCCTCCCCTTGGATC
>WUQG02409542.1:0-16430 GCA_011317285.2 Androctonus mauritanicus
ATGTGTTACAAAGCCCAAGGGAGGGGTTTAAACCCGGAAATCTCCCCTTGCGTACGCCACTGCATACATTCTACTCGTGACACGTTTACAATGTGGCTTATCATTTACCTTTCGATTAATTCAGCGTTTGTTTCAGATATTTTTGCTCCGATATTTTTTAGTTGTATATTAAGCTCAGGAACGATCAACTTGCTAAAAATCCGTAATAAACCAACTTAACTAGATAGGAAAAAAAAGACAAACGCAAACTGACAGGGAAATGAAGCCTTAACAATACCAAATACGTAGGTGGCGCCGCAAGTGGAGAAATTTTGTAGTACGATGGTCTATAGGAGATCTATACAAGATCCGTCTCTCCCTCAATGCGCAGTAAGACAGCTGAATTTTCCAATTCACGCAATACGGTCACGGCAGGAGCAAGCTGAACGAGCTGACCTTGCTAAAACAGGTAGAGAAGATAGTAAGACAAGAAAAAAATAATAATTTTTACTTGTTAGTAGTTTTATTTATAATCGTGATTATGCCTGGCTGTTCGGTAGCATGTTGTTCTATGTATAGTCGAAAAACAAAAGGCAAAGAAATTATTTATCATACTTTCCAAATGATCCGAATATTAAAAAAAATTTGGCTAGCAAAATGCAAACATAAAGATGCATTTAACGTGTCAAATGGAAGAGTATGCTCTCTGCATTTTGCTTCTGATGACTATGTTAGGGATAGAAAGCTTTCTTTCCTTTATTTTTAAGTTATCAAGTTAAAATCCAGACAAAATAATAAAAGAAATTTATTAAATCACCACGTTTCTATCGATGAATTTTTTTTCCTCCTTTTAAATGCAAAATACTAGTATGGAAATTTTTAGAAAATAAAAGTATGCAAAAATGCTACTTTTCTTCGTTTCAAATGCGCACTTGAAAAATTTTTCTTTAAAAAAGGCCTAAAGTTTTTGACTAATATCGAAATGAATATAAATTAAACAGAAAATTCGGATAGAATGTTAGGAAATTGCGTAAATAAATTAATTTTATTTGAGTAATTTTAAATCGAGGAATTTTTTCAGATTCAGCATTTTACATAAAGCATCATTAAATCTTAATAAAGTTACACTCATCGATAGCAATAATATTACACTCATTGGTAGCAATAATCTTTATGTCACCGTTTCCTGTTTACATTAAATATTTTTTAAAACTTTGTATAAATTTAGAAGAATAAAAAAACTTGTAAATTTTATTAAAGTCATATTAAGTCTACCTAAAAGTATAATTAAAAATCATTTTAATTTAATTATTGAAAATTTTATAAAGCAAATATGAAAAGCGTGTTCTAATAGATTATATTACTACAAAAGATGTCGAAGAACATAATTATTACTATATAGATACCTAACATATGATCCGTAAATCAGAAAGATCAGATAATATAGCCCTCTAACTGTTTCCGTGCACATGAATATGAATTTTCAGTCTGTTCTATACCCGTATTCCGCATTCAATCCGCGTTCTGCGTCAACCTGCACATTAATTCAACGCTTGATAGTTCCAATAGATGTTATTTTGGTAAAATTTCCTCAAGGCAAGCAACCGTTCCCCCCGCTTACTCTATAGATTCTGTGTTAAGTTCTCGAATTCAATCTATTTTATAGCTCATCTTCATGGTTATCCTACCATCAGCATCGCTTCAAAGAATTGTAGCGCCAATAGATGGCACAACTTCCCAACCATTATTAAATGCAGATTATTAAAAACTGGCGACAAATCTATATACGCAGTGTACGTTGATCTAAATTGTTCAAAATTTCTAGAAATAATTTCTGTGAATTGAAGTAAATTCGTTACTGTTTAGTTATTCTTTAACGCAAATGCTGATAATCAAAAATTTTATTCTTTGTAACAAATTCAATGCATTTTAAATAAAACTTTTTTATAAATTCTAAATAAGCAATTTGTAATTAGAAATAGATCTATATGAAGATCTGATGGTAATGGATTTTTCTTTAATATTATATAAATATTAAACGTTTATTACAAATTACAAATGTTATACTGCATAAACGTCTCAACCTTGAATTAGATCTCATTCAACCTTGAATAGTTGTTATTTCGTAAGTCATTTTCTATATCAACAACAGCGGAGGACCTACAGCTATCGAGGCTCAGGGCGGAAGTCTCCCAGGGGCCACCTAATTGCAATTATATAATTAATATTTATTTAATCAAAATTAAATAGTTAAAATGATTTGGAAAATAAAACATCTTAAGACTAAAGAAGAAACCACTTACATCTAGCAAACAAACATATAGCCTATTTTAAAAAGCTTATTAATCTGTCAGTTTTGATGTTTTACTAAAATGTTTTTTTTTCGATTAAAAAAGCTAAAACTGTTTTTCGCCAGCTTTGACTTTTGAAGATTTTTTTTATAGCTTCATCAAAATTAATGTTTTTAGCTACTGCATTTTCAATGGAAAAGATTGCTAAACCATTAAGTCTTACTTGGCTCATTGTTGATCGAAGATAGCTTTTAATCAATTTCAAATTTGAAAAGCTTCTCTCGCAAGAAGCAACTGAAACACACACTGTCAAAAAAATCTTTATTGCCAAATATAAGTTAGGGACTGATTCTTGGAAGTCGCTTCTTGGATCAGCTCTTCTAACATAAACTTTTAAGCATAAACACGGCACATTTATACGTAATCATCTTCCTAGAATATAAAGTCCCTTTTTTTATATTCCTACATATAGATATACAGTATATACTTAAAACTTAAGGTTTTTTGGAGGCCTCTAATCACAGGCGGGGGCGTTTCGCCTCCTCCGCCCCTTGTTACGTCACTGATCAACAATAGATTTTTTTATTGTTCATATCGCGTTTTTTAGTTATATATATCTTAAACATTATTAACTTTTATCGACCAAAAATATCTAATATCTCTAATGTACAGTACGCTATACAGAACTTAGAATTTGTTCTAAGTTCTGTATAGCGTACAGTAGCGGATATTGATGAGGGACTCTTAGGAAAGTCCGAAAACGTTTTATGCAGAATAAAACTTTTGCTTGCTTGTTTAGTGCTTTGTTTTTTTCAAGATCTCTAATGGTATTCGTTAAAATCCGGAGTTTATTGATGTCTATTAATAGAAACAAAATATGTTATTTTTTAGACATAATCACACATCATCTTATACAATATTCATAATAGGTGATTATAGATCAAAATATTTTAAATAAATATACGTGGATGTTTTAAGAATTATATATCATTTGAACTCGGTGCTGGTATAAAATATACTTGTAATATAGCCTATATTCTAAGATTCTAAATCAATACTTTTAAGCATCAAAAAAACGAAGTTTATATCGAGATTTGAATAATAAAAGTTTATAAACAATTTTTTTTATTTTAAAACAGTAAAAGATATTTAAAAAAAAACAAGATGGAATTTTTAAGTAAAGGTTTCTACCTAGAATGACAATTTGTTTAAAATAAAAACCTGTTATTTTATTGCCGTGATCTGAAATATTTCGAAAATGCTGTTATTGTATGTTTAAGACCGGCCATAAACTGGTAAATGCATCAACTCAAGGCTATGATCGACTATGATCTGACGTCAGATGGAATTTCTATAGCCACGTGACCATTTCATAAGATATCGCTATCTGTGACTCATGGCGATGTTGTTAAATCGACGTCACTCATTACGTTGTTTTCACAGCCAATCAACAATTCTCGAACATTTGTTGGTCCATCGAGTAACGGCGACGTATTCAATTAAGTTCAATAGAATATTTTTATTAAAACATTATGGATTCTTCGAATCCCTAACTATCCTAATGATCTAGAAGAAATATACTATACGTATAAATGTCTAATCTGATGTGACTTTTATATTTAAATCATTAACTAAAATAGCTGCTATTTACTTCTTATAAAAATCTATTAAAAGAAAACTTTTTGTCTTCAAGAATCCAACTGAACTTATACTTTCCATAATTTAAACTTTAATTTAATCCAAAAGCATGTGTACCGAATAATGATATCTAAACACGCATGCTCAACTTTCTAAAGTTTTCATTGAGCATGTCCCATCGCACCAAATATCTAACATGTTTGATGTTCGAGGTATTGCTCGCTCCGCCACTTTTTCGTCGGAGGTGTCGATGTTGCTGCAATGAGTATGTAATAAAAAGTTGTACCTAAGATTTTGTTACATCAAACGAGACCGGATTGCTGCAATATCGACCAGTTTGCAAAACCGGCCTAAGACAAAAATGATAGTATGTTGTTAACTGCATTATTTTTTATAACCAATCTAAAACATCTAATATGTAAACAAGTAAGCTAAATACAGTCCTAAGAAATTAGGATATTTGTAACAATTTACATGTGGCTACTTGGTTGATATTACTGCTTTATTTTTTTAAATCATCGCCCAAATAGTCACATCTAAATTGTTACAAATATCCTAATTTCTTAGTACCGTACTTGGATTATTTTTTTACATATTAGATATTTTTGATTGGATATCATTTATTTTTTAGAACTATTTTTCTGAGAGAGACATTCTCATAATAATATGTTACTGCATCATTAAATATCCTCTTTATTCCAAATCCAATTGAATCGAAATTTTTAGGAAACATTTAGTAAAATAATAAACATACATATATAAAATTTAGTCGAAATCAATTGAGGAGACGACCTGTAGAAGAGTTCACGATGAAAGGACCTTATCCTCTTCATTTTAATCCAACTGCAGTGAATTTTTCAGAAAGCCTTAAATGGCAAAGTAACATTTACATTATACATTTGTTCGAAGTCTGTTGAACAAGATGACCTATTAGAGATATTTTTAAAAAATAGAATCGTCCTCTTTCACCTTTTAATTTTAGTCTCATTGGGCCAAAATGTTCAGATGATTTTAACTGAGCTACGATACACTTATATTCCAAACTTAATCAAAAGCGGTTAAATGCGATATGTAGGATGTTTATGGAAAACAGACTCTTCCCATTTTCCCTTTATTTTGACCCGATTTGTGCTGAAATTTTCAGGCGACTTTAAGTAATCTAAGAAATACCTATGTTTCCAGTTTCATCGATAGCGGTTAAACGATATGACCTGTAGCGGTGTCTTCAGGGGAGAAAAGAAAAAACGACACTTTTTTTGTTGATTTTTGCAATTTTTAAAATGCTCTAGTTCTTTTATTAATTGGATTTGGCAATCGGTATCCTTCTGATTAGTTTTCTCAAATAAAATTGTCAGATTAATAATATTTAACTTAGAACCAAAGTTATTGAGAATTGAATTTTGGTCGTAATAACTCCAGGAATGAAGTCAGTGACTACTTATATTTGGCTTACAAGTCACTGCTGTGCCTCTTAATGTGCATATTAAATTGAAGATATACTAATAATCTACTATATGTCACTTAATATAATATATATCTGCATATGTAATAAAATATACCGTTAATCTATACGTGTGTACATGTGTTATATATACAGTATATGTATAATATGTACGCTTATATTAATATAATAAGTATCTATTAATAATAAATGCTATACAATACTCGATATATATATAAATATATATATCATAAAGTGCACATCATAATAACAGTGATTTAATTATTTGGTTCGAAAGATCCATAACATGATGTAGAATAATTTATATATAAGAGTTGGAATATAAATGCTATAAATTTATTGTACAGCTGTCTACACTGAGCTGTACTTTCCAAAAGATCGATCACAATATTTGTTTTTATAAAAGCATCGATTTTTATCTATTAAATAGCTAAGATCTAAAAAAATACACGAAAAAATCATTTTTAAAATATAACTTAAACTTTAGTGAATCGCATTATCTATCAACTAAAACATTGAAATATAACAAGTTTGATTCATTTCGCCGTTTATCATAAAATAATTTGATTTGCATTATAAAAAAAAATACATGAAAATAGTTTAATTCGATTATAATTATCGCGATACTATGAAAATTTTCCAGTTTGTTTACAAATTCTTTCTCTTCCATATATAACAAAATTTAAAAGTAGTTCTTATAGCGAATTTTATGGAAAAAGTTTACCGAACGTCTTCGAAATTTAAATTTTATTTAACATTTTATTGCTATATTTTACGATAAAAACTCGCTAAGAACTATATGTAGAGAATATAAGACTGCTTCTTGTGACATTAACGTCATTTCACTTCTCTAATGTTAATGTAGAAAAACCGATATTAAAAAAAAAGCAGAATTTAAAAATTTGCATAATTTAAACTTTTAAAATAGATTTATTTTCTTTATCTCACGAAAGATATTTAAATAAAACAATAATAAATAAATAAACAAATAAAATACATTTATGCATTTGTTTCGTGTTTTGGCCGGAAATAGCTCTGCTAATTGTAGATCCCATCATAATAAACATAGTTTATCAAATTTGGTTAGCATCGATCCAACAATTATCGAAATATGAAGATCTAGGGATATATATATATATATATATATATATATATATACAGTACTATATATTTACATTCATATATGCACACAAATATTTATTAAAAAAAAACAAGGTTCCAACGTTTCAGAGGCTTAAATCATGAAATTTATTAAATAGAATTCTTGTATTTTGCTCATGAATTTAAAAATATTAAAATAAACAATTCAGTTCAAAATTATCAACGTTTATCATACTTTCCGAGAGATTCGCCTATAGGAAAGTAAAAATTATTCATTTTTTACTATTAATATCTTGATGGATTTAAATCATCATTTATCAATTGATCTGTAAATCAGTGAATTTAAACTATAAATCAATTAATATATTAATTCATATTATAATAGATTTATGTACTGGATAAGTCATTAATAATCAATATAATATACTGTATAATTATATATACTGCAGAGCTACATGATGCACTAACAGAATTACATTTCAACTTCTTTAAATATTTTCCTATTGAAGAAAAGTTGTAATAGCAATCTTGCAAAATAAAATTATATATCAATTATTCATATTTTTATAAAACAGGTTGGAATTTTTTAAAATTTTATATATATTTTATTTAAAAAATTATTTTATCTCATCTTGTAGTAAATATAAAATTCAATATATTTTTAAGACAACGGATGATTAAAATTAAAAAAAAAAAAAAAAATGGTTTCTGTTTACTGTTTAAACAAAGAGAAAATGAAGAATCCTGTTTGTTGTTTAATCAACAAATAGGGAATTAACTTCTTTCATCACCTAAAATTTTTAAAAGTATGCAATTTTTATATTCTGTTTAAAAATTCTTTTATTAGCTTTTCGTGAATATGTGATAAATCTTTCATTTTTCTTATATAATAATCTAGTCGACCTCCACTACAGTTTGATTTTTATTTTTGTCCTGGAGCCATTTTTTTGATGTTGTTAACATTGCATAACCTTAGCAACAGGATGCAGAAGCTGTGAAACCTGGGATTTACCACCGAAATATCCTAGAAAATTACAAAATATAGCAATTAGTTTTCATGTCCATAAAGATCCTTTGAATGTCGTAACAAGAGAAAATGATTACTGTAATTTTTCAACTATCAAAATTCTCCTCTGTACAATACAGTACTATGTTATATAATTACATACAATAGGCCTATATCTATTAATATATTCTTACTGCTTACCGTTAATTATTTTGAAAATTTTAATAATTTAAAATTTATCTGTGTAATAATGATAAAAATGAATAGAAGAATTTCTGTTTATATTTTATAATTAATCTTTCATATCGAATTTTATATTTTTGGTATTTGTTTTTGTTAATAAAAAAAAAAAATATTTTATTCGTTAATTTAATCATCGATATTATAAATATTCAAATTATAAAATTAACAATTTTTTTTTAATTTTATTTTTTAACTATGAATAAGCAATTTTCTCAAAAGATTCGTGTCTCTATTCAGAGTTGTTGCTCCTGAGAATTGAAAGCGATTAATAATTAAAATTAAGTTTGTTTAAGCAAGTCTAGATCATATAAAACATTAATATTAAATTTTAATTTCGAATTTTTAAATTAATTATATTGAATATATAATACTGCAAATCACTAAAAAAAAATTACAAATTTGCTTTTAATTTAATAATTTTTCCATTTAAAACTTTTAAGCATTCTGATGAACCATAAGTAAAAAGTAATGCAATATTACACTAACGAAGCTACAGAAAATTTTTTAATTGCTGAATTTATAAAAAACCGTCATTTTGAAAAACGCATGGTGCTATTTATAGTGCTCATTATTATTTAAACGAATCTATTTTGTCGGCCACGAAATCATTAGGATGACTTACTGTCCAGAAAGTGATTAAAGCAGGATGATAACGATATCCCGTGAAGCCAATGACGTAATTGCACAAGATAAAGCGAAAACAAAGGAACCGAAATGGAATGCCCCTTTTCATAGGGAGATTTTTTTTGGGCCTGGGAATCAGAATTATTATTATTGAGTCAACAAACTAAGAATTGCAGTTTATGACCTCACACCTCAGTCGAGTTTTTTCAAGGTCTTTCTGAATAAATAAAAGATGCACATGCTATCCGCTTCAATGCATCTTGTTCGAAATCAGCTGGACACAAACCTTTTCCACAATATCAGTAAGTTTCATTACTTTTTTTCTATCTTATACAGTATATATATCTTTGTTATATTTCTAGTTTTTACTTAGCTCAAGATGGATAAGAAGTTACTCGCAATCTTCCTGGTACTGATGTTAGTACTGGTTGCTGTGGATGCTCAATACGGAGGTTGGGGCTATGGAAGAGGATGGGGAGGCTACGGAAGAGGATGGGGAGGCTATGGAAGAGGATGGGGAGGTTACGGAAGAGGATGGGGAGGATATGGAAGAGGGTGGGGTTATGGAAGAGGATGGGGCTACAGAAGAGGTTGGGGATGGAGAGGTTAAAGTGAGTATAAAGTTTTGCTATTTAAAAAGTAATAATCTAACATTATTTCGTTTTAACAGTCTATTCTACAATATTCTATTTTTAATATTATTTTAGATATAGAATGATCACCGACCAGCCTATTATAATTATATATAATGGAGCGGAATTAATTTCGATACTCGATATGGTTTATCACCTGAAGAAGATTATATCTTGTAAAGAGAAGCTCAAAAATCTTCTTAAGATTGTTTTTTGAAACTCATCAGGTTCTCAATAATTTTTGTTAATTCTTTATACTTATCAACTATGTTGTAATATACTATTTCAGATATTAAAATACACAAAATAAATTTATTTTTTGTCTTTTCAATAAATCATCCATTTTAAATTACTATTATTTTGCATGTGTACATAATAAGTTTTCGGAATACTGAGTGTAATTTTTATCACTTTAAAAAAAAATTTCTGATACAAAAATTTTAATAAAGAAATGCCTTCATCCTCATAAAAATTTATTTTCAAAGTCGAAGACGTCATCCGGAAATAATTATATTTTGAGCTACCAGATGTCGCCGAACAGCAGCGGGACAGCCCATATATTTATTAACTGTCGTATATACTATGATTTAATAGAGTCTCGAACGCTAATGAATTATGTTCAAGGTTACGATGCAGAGGCCACATGGAGCGACAATTGAACCAGGACCAAATCCGGTTATTAAATAATTTTTAGGATCAGTACTCTGTGTCACGAATTCGAAATTACTTAACTCATTTACAAAAATAAAAAAAAAATCATCAGAAGTCATCTCCTCCCCTCAACCGTGGAAATGTCGTTGCCTTAAGCTTGTATCTATTTAAAGTTACTTTTTCAATTACTCAGATTAAAATAACACTTGTCAGATTATAAAGATTACATTGTTCATTGAATTATAAACTAATATTGCATTAAATGGTTCGAGTCGAACGAAAATATATTCGGAAACCCGTCGAGACAATCGAAGATAAGAATAATTATTAAATCTGGATAGCTTAACTTATAATCTTAAGGATTAAAAAAAAAACAAAAAACAATTTTTTTTTTCCTACAAAATTATTTATTTATAAGGATTAAAAAATAATAATTAGTTTGTACGCGCTTCCAGATGCAACCATTCGACATTGTTTCCCTGCCTAGACTACAACGAATGATTTATTAGTTTTGCACAATACCGTAGAGTAATAATTATTCATTTAGGCAATTAATTATTTATCAGAGTATAATCTAATAAAAATAAGAGAGTAAAATTCCAAAATGAAAGTAATTAAATCTCTGATGAATTCAAAATCGTCTGCAACAGCTGTAAACTTTGCACTATTAAACATTAAGTTAGATATGTAATAACATCTCACAGATATTAAACATGTCCGTTTATAGATCTTTAAATATTAATGAAGAGAAAAGCACAAAATTAGGCATTGGCATATTTATATTTCGTATATATATATATTAAATGATATTTATGATAAATAATAAATGACGAAAGCTGGAACGAACTCTTTGATAGCTTAAAATAATTATCTGTGGGCCTTATCACCTTAACGAGTTAAAAAAAAAAAAAAAAAAAAAAAGCAGTTAGAAAGATGCAGTTACTGAAACATGTGACGATCCTGTTTTACATTAATTTCCCCAAAGACATCCAAAAATAAATAATACATATACAATAAATTATTAACAAGTTGTTGAAAGCAAATATGCGGTGCAATAACCATACTTTCAAATATATATAAATCAATTAAATATAATCAATTCAATTATATGCTATTAATGATGGTTTCATATTTTTTGGAATTATTTCTTGCACGAATTATCGAAAAGTTTTCTTTTAAAACTTTTTGATAATTGCGGATTGTTAACAGTACAGGAAGCCATATTTCTCCGATCGATTTTTTAATAACTATTCAATCTAGCTCCTAATGTACATATTTCGCCGCCAACCGCTGTCAACATTTATTCAAGAGACGAAAGAATACCCGAGGATAATAAATTTCTGTTTAATCTATGTATATGATGTTAAAAATAGATGTAAAAATCGAAAAAGCGAAATAAAAAAAATATTGTATAATATTATGTACTGTATGTAAGTTCATATATCCAGCATTATTTTGAATATTTGCAATTCATACATTTTTATATCTATAAAAATTATTTCCAGCTTGATAAAGTTTAATTTATATACAAAAATAAATAAATAATAGCGATAATTTTATACGTAAAAGCGATATATATATATATATATATATAGAAACGTTTTTTACTTTATGGCATTTATTAGTTTTAACTTAATAACTGCATCTCTGTACTGTTTAATATTTTAAGTGTGATCATAATTTGATATGTGCGTGATCCCTGATCTCATCATTAATTATTCAAACTGTTTAAAAACAACAAGAAAATTGTCTAATTCAGAATTGCAAAAATATTTTTATCCATTTTTCGTTTTTATTTTTACATTTTTACGTTCGAAAAAAAGATTTTAGGTTAAAAAAATTTAATCCATTTTTGTCTTCACTGTTGGAGATTTAAAGAAGTTTCGTGTGTGATAATACTATTTTAATAATTAATTCTTCGATTAACGAAAAATACATGTAACTAAACGCAATTCCGAAAGTTTCTATGTCGTTCGATCTGTTAAGAGTTAATTAA
The DNA here is from genome assembly GCA_011317285.2 of Androctonus mauritanicus. Lineage (NCBI taxonomy): Eukaryota > Metazoa > Arthropoda > Arachnida > Scorpiones > Buthidae > Androctonus > Androctonus mauritanicus. Next base: position 11,624 of record WUQG02409542.1, read on the forward strand.
TAAGAGAATAATGTCACCATTACACGAAGATACGGAGAAAGAGAGAGACTCGTCTCATCAATAAAAAGAAGGGGAGAAGGCAGCACAGATAGGAGACTCGTAATGATTTCTTAGTAAATTCATTTATTATTACTCAGCAGAATGAAATTTTTACAAATGTCATATCATTTATTTTCTTTTTTTCGAAAAAAAATCTAAATTCTTTATCAGAAGTGACAGAAAACAATAAAACTTCAAATGGAAATTGATGTAGGCGTATAGACATTATTCGAAAACATTAAAAAGCTAATAATATATTAAATAATATTAATAGGTCCAGAATCTTCGTTTTCCATTTCTTCTGGAGGACTTTCTGGACCTTCCTCAATGATATCATCAGCCACTGGTAATGGATCTGCAACAGGCAAACCGTCATCGGAGATAATTGAAGGTGGATTTGGATCCATATCGTCTTCTTCCATGGAAGTTTCGTCTACTGGGGGTTCTATGGGTTCGTTGGACATTTCCTCGGGAATATATTCTGGAAATATTTGTGTTGCTACCATTTCGTCCGTGACCATATCCGATCCGGGCAAGGGACCACCGATCATATCATCGGTTTGTGGTTCCGATACAAATTCCGGAGGTATAGAATCCGGTGAAATTTCTTCGCCATCTTCCCTTTGATCAGGCTGAACGATCTCTTTCTTGATTGCATCAGTAGGGAAGTCTTCTTTAGATGTACTAGTAATCGGATATTCATTATTAGATCTATCTTGAGATTTCTCGTTGATTTCCAAATCTTCTTGATCGACGGATTCGAAGCTTTTTTCTCCATCTGATACAAGTTTATCATCTGTTGTCTTTTCGGTACTTTCTGTATTGATTATATCAGAAACACCAACTAAATCTTTAGTAGTACTGAATGCTTCTTCGGGATTAGTTTTTGGATGTTCATGTGTAACGATAGTCGATTTTATTGATGATTCCGTTTCAGTTTCTAATTTTACAACTGATTCTTCCGAATTCCTGTTTAATTCTTCGAATCTGTTAGGCGTTTCATCATCTGAAAGTAAAAAAATTTGTATATTTTTTTTAATTATAAGTTTTAATTTTTTTAAGTAAATTGATAAATCGTTTCTTTGCAACATTTCAAAAATAACGAAGAGGATCGTTAGTAGAATTCATCGAATTATAAAAGATTAAATCCATTTTAAATTGGATATATATTTATAAATTAGCGTATATAATTGCTAATTAATAACTTACCGATATTAGTTACATGCTGTTTATTAGTTTGAGTCTCCGTCGGAGTGATTGTGGGAGCAGAACATACTTGACACACTAACAAGGCAGAGAGGAGAAGTTGCAAAGCAGCCATCCCGACTGTGTAAAGCGGCTGTCTGTTTAATCATCAACTTACCTGTCCGATCGACCAGGTATGAGCGGTGGCGACATCTGCCTATTTGGCCTTGAACTCCGCAGAGAAGAAAGGAATTTCCCCGAATGTGTAGGTCATTGGCATTCCTCCTCCTCTCTTTACTAACTGCTGCTTGTTTTGTTTCGCTCGAGAAATTCTTGGAAGACATCTTTCTCTAAAAGATATTCTCTCAGACCTGTTATTGTGGTGTCTCATCATTTGAGAAAAAAAAAAAAACCTAGGCTGAATTTATCTAGATTTTTATTGTCATTATTGTAATTTTTCGGTAATAGTAACGATTACCGTCATTCTGGGGAATTTCACCAAAAATCTGATGGTAAATCGTTCCCGGCGACTTTATTTATCATAGTTTCTACCCTAGATTCCCCTGTAGTTGTTAAAAATAACATTAGATTACAAAAGATTTTTTTACCGGGGAAAATCTGAACTTCGTTCGAAATTCACGCATAAATTGTTAAATTAAATACAGTACTTCATTTTAAATTCAACTTCTAAGTATTTTTATTTTTTTACCGTACTTCTAAAAATTTTCAGATTTTACAGTCAACTCATAAATAATTGGTAGTTGTAATTCGTCGATTTTAACAAAAATGATACGATCGATTACCTATACAATATTTGGCTTTAATGATAATATTTTATGAAAAATCGCGTTGTTTGATAGAAGCCATACGTTGTTTTCACTTCTGTTTCTAATAACGGCGACAAAAAAAAAAGTAAAAAAAAATCTATACAGCGTTATTAATAAAGTAAGGTTTCAATAATCAGAAACATGCATAAAATTGAATGGACTGAAATATTTACAAACTTTATTAATAGTCTTAATTAGCAGAACAATAGCTGACTTTTCAAGTTATGTAAATCGTTATTACAAAAAATGGAAAACTCGTTGACTTACATTCAATTAAGTCTCTTCCATTTTTCACTTTCTTTTAGTTCACAAACCGTAAAACATAAATGTGCAATTAGGAGATAGTCTTTTTTTTTTTATTTTGAATTTTAGACTTTGAATAATTATTAAATGTAAATATTAATAAACAAATTTTAGACTACATTTATAAGCTGTAAAGATATCTGACATAAGCTTTACATCAGCTTATGCAGAACTATTTATATATGTCACCTTATCAGGAGAGATTCTCTTGAACATCTTTACCTTTAAAATATTATCGATAATTTTTTACTTCATATTAAATACAAATTATATTAAGCTTTTTCGTATATTATTGAACGACCGAAAATCTTATCAACATATTCTATATATTACAACATATTTTTTATACGCTATTAAAACGTTTTAAAATTTATCCTGATGCTCCGAAATAATTCACATCATCATTTTTCAACAATTACTAAACTATTATCTTTGTTATATCACGCATCATTCACTTCAGTCTATTAATAAATTCAATGCAGTAATGAAATTTATTGATGCGAACACTGTGCCAACGAAACAAAACCTCAATGAAATACTGTATAGAAATGTGGCACCATCTGGTATTCATTTCATAAATAATTGAAATTATTTTATTTAATATAATTGAGATTTCTTCTATACTTTCCAAGATTTGAATTACAAATTACCATATTTGATTATAATATGGTATCATTTATTTGATTCCAAAATTTTCTTTTTATTTATTCATAAAGAGTCGAATTCCAGAACATTTTTTTTTTATTGATAAAATTAAATTATAAATTGTTTCAAATTCACATAACTTAGCTTGCATGGTTTAGTATGAAAAAAATAATTAATTAATTACGTATAAAATATTTTATTAATCATTTGAAATTAATTAAATTATTCTTTTTAAGGGGGTAACACGTCTATATAGGTATATAAACATTTTAGCACATAATTTTTTTCTATATGTTATAATTTTTTATAACTCGAAATTTCTTTATAATTTATATATATATAGCTTCCTCGTATTCTTTTACTCTATAACAGAATTAGTTTTGCGAAAGAAAATGTAAAAAAAAATTATTGGAGATTTATGATATTATTTTTCGTAAAAAATTATTTTTATAGTTGTAATACCGTCGTCTCTGACGTAATAATCAGTAATGACGAAATAATGGATCTAACAGATTCTGTTTCACTTCCTTGTTAACTTGGAAATTGCAGAAAAAGCTCATCAGAGTTAATTAAAATAGAAAAGAATTTTAATTTGCAAAAATAACATTGTTCTAAAAATAAATTGAAGTCTTTACTGCTAATGTATACGCCGTTAAAACATGGTGCATTCAAATTAATCAAACAGATTATATCTTCACGATTTCACACACGAAATATCTCAAGCAGTACAAAATTATCTGAAAATTTCAAACAAAATTATTTTGCTAATTTATAAAATGTTTTTAAGAAAATCGATAAATTTCGTTCTAACAATTTCTTTTCTAGATATCACAAAATAATTAATTAGCATATTTAAATGTCAAGGTAACCAAAAAAATAACACTAACGGTAATGTGATTGTCACCTTACAAGACAAATGAATACTTTTAGTTTCTTAATGTCGTTAACTATAAAAGTAATCCTTGAAATAGGTTTGTTAAGTAAATAATTCAAATTATGTTGTTAGTTTCAGTTCTAACTTAATAAAAATGGGAATTACAAACTTTAAAGGGAAAAGTGAAGCAGCAATAACTAAATCACAGGAAGTGTAACAAGCAAGAACAAAATCTTATTAAATTTAATTTTTAATTTTAAAAAACTATTACAAATATTTTCATTTTTGAAAATAAATTCCAATGTGATATATACAGTATAAATATAAATGCATACAATTTAATAATTATTGTAATATCAGATTTTTAAATCGAAGAATAATTTTATACACTATTTAAAAAAAAAAAATAATGCATAAAATTTGTTACTGGCAGCTAGTATAAAATTAATTATTCGTAATAATAACTTCCATCATAATTATTATAATTAGAGCTTTTCAATAAACGTCGAAAAAGTTGAGTAAACAATAAACAGCTATTTAAGAAAGAAGACAAAAGATTTTTATTCATGTTTAAACATACAAGTTTTTTGAAAAATGTAATTATCGTATCCATTATTAATATATTTTATACAGGTGTTAAAATTTATGCAAAATAATAGAAATTTTTTTATTACGAAATTTGAATTTAGAATTTGGCATTTTTGTTAAAATTTTATTTGGATAATATTTTAAAATAATAAATAATAAACAGTGACAGTCAATAAATTGCGCAATAACGTATAAAAATAATAGTCGGTTGTCCGAATATTATTTTTTACCATAGAGATATTATTACTAGAATGCGCATCTCCCAGTCGCCTGAATGGAAGCAATTGAGGAAACCGACCGCCATATTGAATAAGTATAGCGGGGCAGCGATGTATATAGATTTTTC